>OX235279.1:82732412-82798962 GCA_944472155.2 Trichobilharzia szidati | reverse complement strand
CCAGACATTTTGGGGGAGTTTAGTGCATGATATTTTCTCTTCAAACAATATCTTCAGACAGGATATCGATAGTAGCTCCTGTAACGCAATAATGGTTGACTTGAAAGCGCAAACAAATTTATTATGATATTTTTTCTTTCCCTCCCTAGAAAAATCCACGACAATGAGTTGAAAGCCAACTGTAAAACGTTAAAGGGTACATTTCGAGACCTAATCGCTTGACACAGAGACAGTTACCTCATGTACTAATTATTTATTCTATTTTGGATTACAGCTTGATTCCACACCGTGTTTTCGGTACAAGTATGGAATTCTCAGCATGTGATATCGGTAGCCCAAGTTTTGAGGCCGACCATTGATATCAGGTGTGCGTCAGCAGAGGATCGAACCCTGGACCATATTCATGGTCGGCAAGAGTCTCAACCACTGTACTACCAACGCACAGGATACACTGCCCACAACATTCATGCTTTTTTCTCAATTTTGGTAGAAACTGGCGAATTGGCAGGTTTTAAACACTTTAAATACTCGTGAGGGTCAATAGTATCATAAGAGTTCATACGTTAATCGACGAAAACAAAGTGACAAGGGAGAAATTATTTGTAATATAGTTACGGAGGTTTTTGGTAACCCAACGCGTCAAGTCTCTAAACCATATAGAATCACTGACATAAAATGAGTGTTAAAAACTTTGATGTTGTACGTTATACTATGTGCTACAGATCTTGACGACGACTTTGTGATAATGAACATTTTCCTTAGCTTTGATATTCTCATTCATGCGGCACTAATTTAAAACACTTGTAAATTAACTGCAAATACTCTTAGGCATTTATGTGAGCATTAAATTTATATAGGATTTGTGATAACCATTCAACTAACTTGATAGTCAAGTTACGGTACTTCCACTACACACATTAGTAGAGACTTTCGAGAAAACTCACTGAAAAACTACGGGAGTAGGGATGTTAAATAAAACAATACTGAGCAAAAATACCCGTTAATCATTATCTCTTATTCAGTAAGAATTTCAATTAAATATTCAACCATGCCGCATGCTTCTTCCTATACCTTGGGAATAAATTATCGAATAAACTGAAAGTGACTAGATTTTGTTTGTTTCAGAAGTTGTCATGCAGTGCAAGTATAACTCAATGTAGATTTCTAAAATAAAATTCTGAATACTGCTATGTTTGCAACTGACAGATGTTCGGCATGATTATCACAAAATGTCTGCAGTAGATTTGTGTGACTAAATTATATGAATGAGGTTTGTACGTCTGTTTTTGAAATTTAGTAATGAGTGCTAAATTAGCAGCTTAGTATGAGTGTTTTACAAGTCACGGTTAGTTCATATTCTTTTCAGCTAAGCTCTTAGTCTTCGTTTTTCTCAAAGCATTCAACGAGGCAAGCTAAACAACAAACATATTCGGTTGAAATACTCTTTTGAAAGCTCTTTCAAATCAAGTGCTCATCCTCTATCATAAAATTTTGCTGTATACTATTCAGTTTAAGAAATGGCGAATGACTGTCCTTATTTAGATGGTACAACTGACATCTGTAGTTGATTGTTTAATTATACATCGTTTTTGTCGCTTTACAAAATGGAAATAAACAATGCTGTAAAGAAGCTTATGAAGAGGTACACTGTCAGCATTTTTACCTTACACAGAGTTTAAGGCAGCTTTAATGCATCCTGTCAAAAATATTTATATAAAAATTTCATAATATAGGTTGATTCCCTTATTGTTCTCATTAAAAATTTAAACTGGAAAGTAGCAATAGGATTTCTAGGATAGTGTGACATCGGTCATTTCTTCTGCATCGCATGTTGTCTAAGTAAACAACAACTACTTAATGATGACACTCATGTTGATTTCGACACTTATTCAGGCGTCCCTAATCCACAGTAAAGAACCAAACAATCAGTATATCGTGCACATTACTCAGTCAAACAAACAAACTCATTTAAGAGAAAATGAAGAATTTGATGGTAAACAGAAAAGAAAATTTAGATATTATAGGAAACAGTTACGTAATTAAACTAAATTTTATTTGTTTCGGGGTGGATGAGATTCAGGAATTAAAATTACTGTGAACATTACAAAATACGACAACTTTTGGAGTATTAATATTATTTCTACCTTCATTTACAAACTAAAGACAGTTTGGGAATAGTTTAAAAGATCATGAGTCTTCTGGAATAGAAGTTCCGCAGTCATATGGTTTTGACAATCACAATTGAATATTATCAGTCTGTATTTATTGGTAACTGTGGATTTTTAAGCAAGCGAAATTTCACATATAACCTTCCTGCTAAAGCCTTTTAGCCGCTAAATTTATTTTGGAACTGGTTACAAAAGCTAAAGAAAATCTGTTAGTAGTTTATTCAAAACTCACTGGAAAATTAAACACTCCGATAGTTTCTTGACCTATTTCCTTCATAGTAAACAGTTTTTTTTATTTGAAAGATTTCTATATACAATTTTCAGAGCTCTTGCGGTATAAACAAGTTTCCTCACCATTGTTATTTGAATATTTATGCTAAAAATCTAGTAAAAACGAATCTCACTTTCAAATATCGACTGAAGAAATTCTTCTATTTTGTGTTCAGTGTTTTGTAAATACAGGAAAGAATCATAAAAATGCATTGCATTTTGCTGCTGAATAGACAAACTTGTGAATTTATTCCTTTTTACCAAAAATACGTGTATATAGGTACAAATGAGGCATTAATGCTGTTATCTGTCACACTGAAGTCTTATGAAATGATTCAACTCTGCGATGCTTTTGTCATACGCAAAGAAATAACATTACTCCACTCATGTGACTTCTGTCAGAAATTTCAACATTGGAAGCAACATATATAACTATGTGCTCTTCTGATTTTGAATGCATTAAATATTAATAAACATAGCAATAGACGTAGAAATTACTTGAAAACTGGTAACTATGGTTTTGAGAATAAACATAATACCTTAAAAAAAGTATTTACATTGCTTTATCTTAATCTATGCGCTGTACAGTTAAACTTAAGGAAATGGTATAAATATTAAAGATTGCCTAAGGCTACTACCAAAACTAAATTGGATTAAAATCTCCAAACTCTTTACTGGAATTCATAAATAAGAGAATTTGAGTAATTTTTAGATTACCTTATTTATTATATGATTTTGACAATTATCCCCAATCTTGCCCAGAAGTTGGGCTACGAAGACAAAAATTCAAATCGGAAGAAATAAGCTGATTATACTGTTTTCGAATCTAAGCAACTGTTCAACATAAAATGTGTAAATAATCACCGCTGATAAATAGTTTTCTAATGTTAATGTAATGCTGGAGATAATCAGTCTTAGTCTCAGTTCATTTGTTCTACTTTTGTTTTCTTGTATAGTTTGATAATGTTATTTATTTGTAATTTAATTTCGATTTTCTATACTGGCTGACTGGACCGAAATACTCAGTCTCTGTTAAAATAACGGCTCCCAGTATGGACGCTTCAACAATGTCTGAGGATTAATTTTCAGAGATTTGGTAGATGGTGACTAGCAGTGGAGTCCAGGCTGGGCATATGGTCTTATTCGGGACTCGTCAACTGGGTGCGCCTGCATTCCCCAGTGAGCTATGGTCTTCCCACTGACACTCGAACTCAGCACCCATTTTTTCAACCGCCAAAGCGTCATCCATTAGACCACTAGGGCCACAAGACCCACATCCTGTGCAGTGTGCACCAGTTGTTATTTGTTCTTGTTCATGTTGTTTATTACTAATTATTAATTCACAAATGATATTTCTAACTGCAGAAGGATTAGTAGTCAATTACTGATAAACATCAAAGGAAAGCGATGTTAGCTGGCTGAGACTGAAGTATTCTGCAACCTCGTTTACTTACTAATAATTCATAACCAGAATTTTTAAGGAAAATGTTATCTTCTGTTTGATTTATTTGTGTATATGTTTTAGTGCTCCTAGCCAAGATTTTAATGATTTGCTGAAAATTAATCGTACAACGTGTAGTATAATTCTCAGTTCAGTAAACAAGTATAACATTGTGTTTATATTTCAACCAATTCACTAGAATACGCTCTGATGTTTCTACTACCTTGTCATAAGACTGAATGATTTAACTTCTGAAAACTACATATATTTGCATAAGTATACTTGACAATTTGTACTTCATATGTTTTATGTCCGGACACATAATGCACATGTATGGACATATCAGATAAGGGATTCCAATGAATGTTTATAGAAGCATATGAAACTCTTATAGTTAGCCTAAAAGGCAGATATATATAGATATATAAATATAACCAACAAATGCCTAGAATGTTTACCCGCTACAGATTTGTTCACTTCAATACCTCTATCACTTCTGTTTCATCTATTTTGATTATCATTAGATAGAATAATTAGTACCATTCTTATTAATGCATTTTGAGACCTCAAAACAGAGGAGTCCTTGAACAACTACGTATCCGGAATGATCATATTCACTTAACATACAAGTGGAACTTTGATGAAAAGTAGTTTATTCGAATGACGTATTTATGCTTCATCTAACAACAAGCCCCCAACATTCTGCGAATATGCAGACATAAATAAATGCGAAATGCTGCACATGAAAAATACAGATACATCAGTCTGACATAATTATAAATATATTTCCAACAAGAACAACAAAAAAAATCGAAACTAGGTGAAAATACTCTGCAAAATCCTTCCTCCTGTTAAAAAATGGAGTTACTTTAAGTAATTACCACTTATTAAATTATAAAACAAGTTAACGCATCAGTTCACTGATGAGTATCTACTTTAAACAGGTCATGTTTCAATCGCAAGTTTCTAAACTACAAAAACACGCTGGACTTTAGCTTGTTTAGTTCTGTCTACATACACACCTTCATCAGCTAAATATCACAATCACATTTCAATTCTATTAACTTCATTCAATCTTTACACCACCTAATGTGATTTTATAACAGAATATTGATCGAGAAGACAGCCATTTAGTGCTTTATAAATTATTGTCATTGACACTAATCAGTGCCGGTGTAGATCAATATTACGAAATTTATAAATAACAGATTATGAATAGTAGTGTTTTATTCATTTCTATGGGTGTGTCATACATGAATTGTTATTTGTTTATAAATCTGGTACAGATTAGCAGGTGTATAAATATTTGTTAATTCATCTACTTCCTAGTCAGATAATATCTGTAATTTATCTATCATCATGCAACAACTTTCATTATATCTATTTAAATTCCATATCATTGATATAATACTGACCTTCACTGAAAAATGCCATCTTTGTTTTAGTAAGGATAACCTATCTATTAGTGAACACAGAACATAGCTGTTACAATTTTGTTTAGCTTAAAAGAAATCCAAGTTCACTTTTGAAAAGGCGAGACTAAATAGAGCATATTTGCTCAATATAAGAATAAAACTGATATTTAATTGTCTACTGTTCATCATAACACTGAAATTTATGGCATAAAGTTATATTAGCATAGCGGTAAATGAACAGGAGGTAATAATATCAATTAGAATTTCTGTATTAGCCCATTATTTGTTTATTAAGATTAGGAGAATTGATATCACTGTAAACAGCATAGTCTGCAATAGTACAGCAAGCTTTCCTCATTTTCCTGTTAAAACTATCCTGGAGAATTTAAATACGCGTATATCTTAGAAAGTCTTGATAAAAGTTTACCAAAAATTACTTTTATAGTTTGTTACCATGTTAGAACGAAATCTGAAGTAAACACAGGAAGCAGCTTAGTTTTTATTAAACAGAAATTTACAAATAAATAACTTTTTGAAACGACTTTATTGAATACCAATAGATTTTATTTCTCATAGCTACATATATACGTGTAATTGTAACGGAAACGCGTTGTCACTTACAGCAGTTATGCTAACATGAGTTTATAAGGTCATATTGTTATTTCAGTTTACATATTCATTTGTCCTCGTTTTTCAAACATTTTCTTGGATGAAATTTGAAAGCATAATCTTATGGAGGTAATTGTTTTGAAAGTAAAAAGCGGCTAGAGAAATACTTTACATAAGGGTAGGAAAACTCAGTACAAATGGAAAACACAAGAAGGAAGATAATTTCCTTCCAAAGCAAGAAATTTTATATAAGAATAAAATTTCACTGTTGTTCAGTCTAATTTGTAAACCTTTTCATTGTCCATCAAGAGTAGTCCATTAATTTTCAGTTAAATCTCTTCAGAAAATCACGAGTAACTAATGGTTAATTTGTTGGGCTTCAAGTATATTTTCTTTTGTTTTCTAGTTTTCCTGACACGATAAGTCATAGTGAAAGATTGCTAGCATTCAAAGTGCACACTAAACCTCAGTAATGCTGTTAGTGATGTTCATAAAGATGTTGAAAACTTCTACATGCTGGATTACTTATCAGCGATTTAAATTTAGCACGCTTCAGTCGCAACGTTAATTTGTTGTGAAAAGATAAATACATATTATTTTGTTTAAATATTTGATGAATGTTCAGATATCCACACAACCAATCAATGAGATGTGAACAGGATGACTAATTGTAAGTCGAACATGTAAGTACTTACTGGATTCATTCAAGTGTCGAAATTTACATGACTGACTTTACCAGGTGTTCTGTTGTATAAGTGAAGGGACAAATATTCAACCACAAATTTAAGAAACTTCTGAAGGTATGCGCTTATAAACCTTTGAAGAGAATCTATTTTCATTAACATTACAAACGCATAGCTTTCATCCTGTATGATATCCTAAGTACTATGAGAAACGTGAACAGAGAAGTACACTGATAACATTTGTTACATTAACAAAACTACACAACATATACCAGTTTTGCACCACAAAAATGGGCAATATACAAATCCTATTTGAAATATATTTTACTTTCATTATGTAGACAAGTAAATCTACTCTATAACCTAAACCACTAACTGCTAGTATGTTACCTAAGATATAAGGTATACCTATTTGTTCAGTTTAATTCTTCGTTCGTTAAGATTTATTGGTGCTGGGAATTAGATTATGTCAATTTATACAGTGAAAGCCCTTAACACAAAGTCCCATCAATTAAAAAGTCAGATAACATTTTTCATCCATTTTTAATAGTGAATATAAGTAATCGGTAAAATCCCCTTCAGTCCTAGAATACGTTAGTAAGAACTGTATTTTATTCCATAGTTTAATGCATTAAGTGCACTGCATTGAGAATGCTTACTATCTAACTAAGCGGAAATATAGATGGTAATTCTTTCTCTTCCAGCCCCATAAGTATTTACTCAATTAAATGCAAAGAATAACAGAAGTTGTTTAAGTATATCAATGGATTCATGTATACAGTAGCCAGTGAATGAAATAAGCTGTGATTGAACTTTATCTCCAGCATAAATTATCTGAATTTGTTTTTGCTACAATTCTTCTCCTTAGAGAAATACCAGATTACCAGAATGAAAAATGCTTCTATGTAAAATCAGTTTCTTTGTTTCTATGCCAGCACCAAATTTTATCCAGTGAACACTAGTATATGTTTGACTTCTCTAAATATATCTGTCCGAGTTCAAAGTAATTCTGTTTTATTTTCATTTTCAGATCTAATGTATAAAGCATAACAGAATCTATCAAGAAATACCTACCGTTCTGGAAGACATAAAGACCAAGGTGGATAGGGTTTTACCAACAATTCATTTTTATACATTATTTCATTCTCCCTAACTTGAAGTCTACTTTTTGCATCATGAAACATTTTGAACGACTTCAATATAATATTTACTTTTGTTTAATTTGTATGGCACTTATATACGGTCCTGTTTGATAAATGTCAGCAGACTGTTCTGATAATGAAATTATAGAATCTGGTCATTTACCGACTGAAGAACTTGCAGAAACAGCCACTGCACATCCAGAACATACAATCCTGCAATTTTCACCAACGAAAACACTACCACTTGTACTTCCTGTTTCAGTGACATTGCCTTCAACGACAGCAATCCCCCTACAAACAGAAATTGAACAGCACGGTTATCAGGAGTCCTTCGAGCTAATCGAAAATAGAGAAAAGTTGCAAGACTATACTGAAGTAAATTCCTTAATTAATCCATTGGCAGCAGAAGAAATTTCAGATAAAGAAAACAGAGGAGAAATTATGACAAGTCATGATAATAGAAGAGATATTTCACCTGAATGGATACCTGAACAACATTACAATGTTTACACTTGTTCCACTGTTACACCAAGTTCTCAATCGGTTTTGCAGCTAAGACAGTATTATGCAAATTTGGAACAGTCTACAAAACTAAATGGGTCTAGGATAACAGAAAGTAATAATACTGAAAATAATCATAATAACACTGAAAGAAAATCCATCCGCAAATTAAGACGTAACACATTTGATAAATCCTCTCAGCCTTCGAGTTTAAACAGTCAGATAGGTCAGATAGATCCTGCAGAAGCATTTGGTCTTCAGAAAGATGACAAGGTCCGCATATCAGTTGAAGAGTTGCGGAAATTATTCGAGTCAGGGGCATTTAATGATTACAGTAGAAATCAGAAAGCTGGTGAAACCACACCTATATCACCAGAACAAAATGAGAATTCGAACCACTTGAATCGATCTCAATCATTTGAACCAATAAAATCCGTTCCAGCTAATTCTGTGGAATTTCACTCACGTCCACCAAAATTTCGTACACCTAGTCCAAAACCATGCAATCTGCCTACACCACCTCCGCTACCGTTACCACCATCTATGGAGTTCGTCGACAAATCATATGAGATTACAAATGAAAGTGACATAAGTAAACCAAGGAATAAGATGAGACATAAAAATAAAAACTATTCATCGTGTTGGAGTCAGCCAGCCAAACCAATACTATCAATGAGCCTGCCTTATCGTTCAAGATCTTTAGCTCTTGATCGGAAATCTGAACCTATTCACACTAACAGAGGAAGTTCATTATCACGTTACCGGGCATGTTCAATCACTCAGCGTTCTTTGTCTCCATTACCTAGTTCTGTATTAGTAAAAGAAGAACAGCTTAAGGAGCAAGCACAGAATACATCTTCAAAGTTCACAAACAATAAGAACCCGAGGATGAAAACAAATACTAGTAAGGGACTAAATACAAATTTAGAATTGGGCAAACAGAACGTCAACCAAGCTTTAGTTCATTATGATGAATATAATTTAAAACCGGACCAGATTGTTTGTGTAAATCCTTCTTCTACTGATGGTGTCTACGTTAGATCAGCTGTAGTTTATGAACGTGTGAACGACAAACCTTTTCCGACAGAGCCTAAAAATTTCATCACGACTTACGTAGTATCTAAATGGCCAAGTCCTAGTCAAGCGACGGTCCAAGCGACAAATTTATGGGTTGCTGAACAGTCTCTACAGCAGTATAGGCAGAAGACATCTACACCTTACAGATCTCAAACCATATCGAAAAGCAATACTATAGTTCCGTCCAATGAACCAAAGGCTTTACAACCCTATGACAAAGGTCGAGTCCGTAGTCCTGTTCATTTAAAGAAAACTACAATACAACAAAAAGATCGAAGTCCAGTAACTCAGCCAAGAATAAAATTTGATCAATGTAATCAAAGGTATGATCACGTCAGAAATACATCCTTGTCTCCTCAACCATTACCTACTCCACCGCCTTCTGAGTTACACCCACAAATATTGAGATGCACAAGTGGTCAGTGTAGCCCAACCCGTCAAAGACGTATTTCTCAACCCTGCATAAGTAAACCGACTCATCTTGATAGAAGTCAATTCCCAACACGACACAGACCTTATTTAAGTCGTTCGTGGTCAGTGAAATCTTTATCACCTCCTCCACCTTTCCGGAGTCAGTGGTTGAGTTCAATGAGTCATTCAAGAAGCAGGCAAAAAATATTTGATAAATCTTACAGCCTAATCCAAGAAGGGCATCAAAAGCCATGTGGAGAAAAAACTTATAAACAATATCAAAGCGAGGAACTAAATAGAATTATTAACTGCACTAAGCACAGAAGTTGCGTTGAGTCGCATCGTGTGGAAAATGCACGCCGGTTTAGAGACAGACAAAAAAAGCAATGGGTCAAACGTGCTGAAGAAATCAGTGAAGATAGACTAAAATATCACGAGCTTCGAGGAAGCTGGTCACCACCTGGTATGCGAAGTCCACCACGCTTAACACCGAATAACATGGAAGAATGTACAGAAAGAGAGATTCAACGCTACGTAAGACAACACTCGCCACCAGCCCGCTCACCGCGTGTTGCATTTCCTAGGTACTCATCTTGTTATCCGCAAGAATATGTTAAATCTTTGGATAAAGGTATACAGTGTGATAGTGTTGATGGATATGACAACACATGTGAAACACTGGGGCATTTTATGAATGACTGTGTAGATACTACACCAATAGCGGAAGATTTTGATAAAAAACGTGCCTATTTTGAAGAACTAATAAGAGTGAACCGAAATTTAGCTCAATGCTCATTCTGTTCTGACTGCTATCACTGCTCCCCTGGACAAACGCCTAAACTGAGCGCTTATTCAAGCTGGGATTCCGAAATCAATAACTTAAACAGTCAAAACAATTTACTCGTGAAACGTGATTGTTATACAAAGAATCAAGCAACCAACCATCACCAACAGCACCACAATGAAGAATATCATCATTTACAGCAGCAGCAGCAGCTGACTTATTTTAAAAAGCCAATGCAAAATTTAGATTATAGCTATCACGAGTACAGTAATAATAATAACCATTATTCCAGTACTAAATATCAAAATAGGAATGGTAACAAGAGTATTTACCCAGTTACTCTGAGTGAACCTCAGCAGTATGCCTCTAATACTTATCTGCCATTTGAAAACCATGTATATGTTGAACAGGATTCCTACTACCCCTGTTTAGACAAAAGTTTAATGAGTTATCCTAACATCAGTTCTATGAAGCATGATTATTATGCAAAAGCTATGAACTCCATGCCAAAAGTCGCTCCCAATCCACCTACATATAGTAATAATAACTATAGTAACATGTATAACTATTACACACCCTATGAATCGGTGGTTCGGTATCGAAATATTTCACCGTTATGTGTAGAGCTGGAGGGCTCACCAAATCTTACATCACCACATAATCCCTCCGTTAATCCGCGTTCTCATATCATACGGAAAACAAATCATTCACCGCCGTGTAGATTTTCCTCTTATGCAACAAATCAGCAACACAATTCAATGAATTTTCGATCTCACACACAGCAGTCAGATCACCAACTACGACATGGTGACTCATTAGAAAGTTTACACTGTGAACAAAATGAGTATGCGGAGGATCAGCTAAAATATTATGGTAGAGTAAAACAAATCGTTCAAGTACTGGACAAACAAGCTGCTGAATTTAACTCACACGTTAATCCAGTCGAATCAGTAGCTAGTCCTAATCGACATCGACCATTAAGACGCAGTCATAGTGACAGATTCTCTTACCTTATGCCACGAACATCATGGTAGTCTTATAATAGAATCAAGTTATGATTTAGCTGAAGACCAACATTATTCATATACTGTACTTCAATCAACTAATCCCAGAAAACCAATGCTTATGTCTTTGTGCTTCTTATTCATTTTCTTGTTTACTCTTAAATGTTGTATGAATACTTAACATGAAGATAATTTCAGGAAAAAAACAGCAAAACAACGACCTAGGATTTTCTGGCTGTTTCAATTTATTTTACTCTAATTGTTTAGTCCTCATATTTTAATAGTTTCCTTAGTTCTAATTATCCTAGTAATAAGTGAATGAAACATTTGGTAACATATATATGTATGTATTATTTTTCGGTATACTGTTAGTCAAAGAAGACAGCAAAAAATTAGCTGAAAGATTTAAATAAAGGAATGGAAAGATGATGAAAATTTGGAATTTATTTTAATATCTGTTCAAAGTGATTACTGAGGTTATCTATTAATTTGCTTATTTTAACAATAAAGTCTTTCTGGCTATTAACTGTGTTTTGAAAATTAATCATACTGCTCAAGCGTTGTTTAAAGCGTTTCCGGATAACAACGAAGATGTTTATCATGCTGTTAAACGGTAACGGTATTTTGCGAAGATATGAGGAATATGATGGGAAATTGGCGGCAGCCTTGATCGATATTACTAATTAATGTTTTTAAACAGCCTATGGTTATGAGGACTACAAAAATTATCTTTTTTTCGATAATATCACCTGAGATGTCATTCTAAACTGCCTACACTCAAAAGATAACAAAAAGAAATCCTCCACGCAATATAACAAAAAGACTAAGACACTTTCGAATTTTTCTAGTTTAAGAAGGTACTCACGTAAGTTATGCACATACTGATGACTAGTTTCCATATTATATAAAAATTGAAGAAGAACTGTCAAAAAGGAAAAATTTTTTCATATTTTATATTAGATTTATGAAAAAGAATATATGTTTCACCTGTATTGTTATCACAGATACGATTGCTGATACCTGGTTCACTGTTCATTATACTTGAAAAGCTTTTATGAAAGTTGAAACTCTCGGATTTACGGCCAGGACATTACTGTAAAAATCTGCTGTTGAGTATTACCTTTTAATATTCACCCGAGAAATTGAATGTTTGTTTCTTGGTGTGACTGTTCCAATTGACTGCACTAATCTCCTTTACACTTTTGAACTAATTTTTTTCACATTGCTTCCTTTAAATTCGAATTCATAGGTACCAACTTATTGTTATTTATTCTTAGTCTTTGTAAATCTAAAATTCCATTTAAAAATAATGTTTTATAAGATTTTATAAGATGACATGAAAGAATCAAATATTACACATAAAAATTTGCTATTCCAATCAACAGTTTTGTAAACAAACTATAATTTCAAGTATTGGTTTGTAGGGATTTGGTTTATTGGTTACAGGATTTCATCATGAGCTGATATTGGTTAGAGAACCATTGGACCAGTAGGGCGCAGCAGGTTGGGTGTGAGGACAAATACTCGCCGAAGAAATTGGCTAGCAGTTGCGCTATATCGTGAATTGGCAGAAGTTAGAATTCATGGGCCATTGGATCGGGTCCTAGTGGCTTAATGTTATACGAGCTCGCCTTGTAATCAGAAGGTCCTGGGTTCGAACCCCGGTGGGTGTGTACTGCTGAAGAGTCCCAAAACTAGGACGAAACAGCTGTCCAGTACTCCCAGGTTTTCCAATGGTTCCCTAACCAATGTCAGCTCATGATGAAATCCTGTAACCAAACTATAATTTGTACCAAGCCAAAGAATGTGGTGAAGATTCTATTCAGAATGAAGGTAAAATAATGAAAAAATGCAGTAGGGGATCTGATCTTTCTTCAGACGTAACACTTCACTTGCTTTACTATAGGTTACTGGTTTATTTTCAAATTGCTATGCAAGGAGGGAATATTTTGAAATTAAAGTTGCTAAGAATTCTGTACTATGTTTTTAAAAAGGTGTGGAATAAAACTGCCATTATTATATTATTTAAAGTATAAAACCATGATTTGCATTTCAAAAGAAATTAAACAGTTGATCATAAACTAGAGAAAATTCTATCACAAAGACGAACTAAATTAAGTGACTCACCACATGTGGAAGTTATGGATTCATTGTAGAATTCATTCTTGAAACATTAGTTTTGCAGCATAACTATATCTTATCTTATCATACACGTAATAAACTGAAATGGCTATCAGAATAAAATGGTGCCAACTACAAAGACACTGACAACAAAAGTGATTTTGTGAAAATCTTCGGCCTTTCAGTATTTTGAAGACCTATTTCGTAAACTACGGGGACCGGGAGCTTTTTATTTGATGTCAAGCATTCGGCTATCTACCTAATGACACAGAAAATCTTGGTATGAGTTGACGTTGTAGAAAAGTTTCACGCCTCACAATTAATTTTCAACGAAGTCCCTTTATTTATTTGGATAGTAAACAAATTTGTAGGATACTTTTTCTTTGAATGCACCACCAAAAATTTCCATCATTTAGTTTAGAAAACAATATACTTTCTTCAATTCTTACTAACATCCTTAAAATGATAATGCGGAAACACGTTCTTGGTTGCCAGTATTTCGAGTTACGAGAATGAGTAATTATTGATAGTAACTGTGCGTCGAACACTTTAGCGTATGTTTACAGTTGACTTCATTCTCCACGAAAATCATTGCTCACACCATACGTTGGTAGTAATTTCATAATTCAGGAATTTATGCTATTTATTTAATTTGCTAGGATGAATTAATGATTTTCCAGTTTTACATCAAAAGTTATTATTTTCTTGATGGTTCGCATTAGTGAATTTGTGGCGCCTATATTTCCCTTTCGGACGTGAAAGTCAGTGAGTCATTCATCATCCCAAATGCAACAGATTTCGCCTAATTGTCCTACCGAGTTACGATGATCACCTCTTGTACAAAAGATATCATTTATCCCTCTTGGTAGGTTTAAATGTCTCTTTTAACTAGACACGTCAAACTGATGGCGACTCATGTTATTTGAGCAAAACTTTTCATTTTTACTTTAACTAACTTTACACAGTTATAGTTATTATAGGAGGAGCTGAATGAGAAGCACTGTTCAGCTACAATGCAACATCATTTACATGAGAGAAATGTATAACCACCATCCTTTATTTCTGGTACCTGGATTTTTATGAGGAGTGATTCTAAACGATTGCCAGTACGAGACTTAATTTCAACTATACGGTAAAAATCTGACTACTGATAGCTCAATACTGTTGTATTTTCTGCGGCCGTGAATAATTTCCCGAAATTATGGCGAAGTTATCCTCTTCTCTTTTAAAATGGTGTACTGTTTTTGTTAGGCACGTGCAGATATGAGAGTAGCCCATCACACTACAGTATTCAAAAAGTTTAGAGTTGCAACACCCCTGGATATTAACGATCAAAATACTGCTCTAAGTGTTACTCAAAAAAATACTCACAAGGAATGCGAGTGAGGTTAGGAAAACACCAAATTATTCTGCATAGTGTATTAAGAAATAATTTACTTTAGTGAATGATACTAGGCCAATGACTGATATCCACGAGTTTAGTGCTACCATCAGAGATAGTCTAAAGGATTTCGAGTATTTTTTAAGTAAGTCAAAGCTGGATGTTATTTAGTCCACCTCAAGCATCGTCAGAGTCTGTCATAAGAGCAGACATGGCAACAGAAGCCGACCACTTTTGTCCAGTAAAATCAGTCAGCATGAAGTGCGAAATAGTTTAAGTGAAAACTATGAATATCATTCATTTAATTCATGGGAGTGGTGAAGCCAAACAGCTGATTTATATATATGTAGCTCTCCGAAATGCATTTATCTTACTCTGCTTCCAGACTAATCTGTAGACTGAAAGAGGAAGATCATTAATCTACATTAAATTTATGAGTAATTCTTATGAAAATGAATAAATGAGCTCCATAACGAATTCATCTGTTCACCGGTTGACTGAATCTGAGGCCGTCTGAACTAGAGATATTGAACGGCTGGTTGAACGGTAGGCTTTCACTCTGTGAGATGGTTTGTCGGATTTGTTGAACATTTCTTATCTTGCGATCCTTGCTACTTTTTAATTCGTGAATAATCCCTGTATAGGTATTATTGAAAGGAACAAGTAGTTCAGAGAAGAGGTTTGTTTTGGTGAATTCATCTCATTCAGCTGTATATTTGCATTAATACTCAGTTTTTTTCAGAAAAGAGCATAATAACAAAAGTGATTAATATTATCACCTATGACTGTGACAACTAATGAATGCATAACTGGAGTTAAATGATGTAACTAGAGTTATCTGATGAGATGAATAATCTGATGAATGAGCTGTAGTGAGATTGCACATAAAAGCGAAAGAAAATGTGGAATTAGGTAACAGTTCGAAATAAATACAAGGGTTAAAACGTGTTAAACAATGATTTAGTTGGTGGAAAAGAACAAGGTTGTTACCATAACGTTAGAAATGACTAAATAATTTTCTTTCGTTTACATATTTCTGGTTTCTCTATCGGATTGGCTGGAGCTTCAGAGATGCACAGGAGACCAAAGCGTATTGTATTCGATAGGTTGTTCTTTACTTTTAAGGTTAATTTGAAGGAGGTGTTTGTTGAAATATAAACGACCAGTGTTAACAAGGTGTTCAGTTACCGCACTTTTTATAGAGCCACTACTGACTTTCTACAACTAAGCATAAAAGTATTCTTGAATCCTTTTAGACAGGATTCGCGTCGAACGCCCACTATACCTGGTTACACATGAACAGGTGAACTAATGTATGTACACTGAAGTGGTTAAATAAAAGATCTTGTTCATCAGGCTTTGCGAACCAGTGAACGACTGCAAAACACAACTCTTATCGTTGTCGCGAAGAATGTTCTGAAAAATGATGATATTCTCCTCCTAAGATCCTTACAGGTTAAGCCTGCATTTAAATAAGGGTTCATGTAGTGTTTTTTCGCTACAAATAATGTTTCACTTTTGTGAGCTTTTCGTTTCATGTTTTTGTCAATGGATCTCGGTGGATGTCCATTTTGGAAAAAGATTCCTTTCAGAAGGTCTAGTTCTTTTTCTAGAGCTTCAGGGCTACAGATGCATTGGATTCAGGGAGCAAAGGATGTAATTAAATTCTATTCTCGTCTAACATACACCAAACTGTAGAAATCTGTCATTCGACCTTTCCATGCAAATACCCTAAACACAGACCTTCTTAAGGTTTCGTTGTCTCTTCTTGTGAATTCTGCATCAAGGAACAGAATTTTGGGCTCGTTTTCCATTTCAAGAGTGAATTTTACTGCTGGATAACAGCTTTTAAATAACTGTAACTGACTGAGGCTATAATCATTGTCACAAATGATAAAAATGCCGTTTAAGTTTCTTGCATACAGTTGAAAATTATCGGTAGTCGACGTTAATGGACCGTTCGGAGGACTTGCCATGAAACAGGAGAGATGTATACTTTCAGTGATACCATTTAAAGATGAAAGGGTCGGAGAGCAATATGACAGGCAGTATATTTGAAAATTTAAAAAGCCACTAATATGTATTTCATTCATATTACACGTAGGCCCTAAGTAATATAGAGCATATTTTGCTGCCTTGAAGTTTTGAGTTTTTACTACTTCTTATGATTACGCGATGGAGACGTTTTGCACATTTACTTGGTGTAGGAAAATTTCATCTGCATCCTTTTTGATAAGGGTCGTTTCTCAACAGTGCAGTCATATTTTCTCTTGTGTAGTGCTATCTTATCAATTGCTAGCTAGACTACTCGTACTAGTATGATCAAAACGATACTTACTGTATACATAGAACATGTACACCGCAGTTTAGGGATACATATATATATATATACAAGCTTGTTCCTGAAAAAGAACTCTGCGATATGTTTGAAATCAAATGCTTTCTGACCGTTTCTTCGTTGGTTTAACTGTCTTTCAGATGATATTTATATTCTATGTATGTGGGCCTTCGGATAGTAGCCCTCAAAAATGCAAAGCAGAACATATCTCTGTCCTCCTAATTTGAATACAAACTTGAATGAAAACTGAAACCAGTAGGCACTATAAGAAATAAATCTGTGAAGATGGTATTACTGTGGTTAGCTCAATGTTAAGTAAAAACGTGTACTAGATACACAGGTAGTTAAAGTTGGCATGTCATATGTTGTGAAAAACACTAATATATGGGTAAAACATGGACACTACACTAATATGCAGTTCCATTTTAGTTTGTTTACAAGATGTATAACAGATAAAAATAATTTTATCTATTGGATGGTGTTTCAAAAACAACTTACTGTTCATGATCATTCAAATTTAACTCCACATAGCATGATACTGTCATTTGTCAAATACATTAATTGACAGTCTATTAAATATTCGTCATTTTGAAAACTAAAGTTCACAGATATTCTACATAAATATTTGCCTTACTTGAAAACACCATTATTAAATGAACTTTAATGAAGTCACCTAATCTGAGAGTGTAATATTCAAGTTCGAATAATGAAATTGGAATAACAACTGGCACCTACTGCCTACATTCTGATCTGAAAATCTTTCTTATTGAAACACTGATTTGTTTTCATTGAAAATGATACTTAAACTAATCAAAGAGATCTTACAAGTAAACACAACCACCAGAACATCCATGTATCAATCTGCAAGTGAACCTCACAACATCTTTGAAGAAATTTCTTCCAAATTTATTCATTATGCGTGCAAACTGTCTAAGTCATAGTTATAAAGAACACACTCATTATGAGTAAAACATTCAAATATGATACTACTACTGAAATAAATAAATTTCGTCTATTCAGGTGTTCCAAACTCACTTACTATGCTACTTCATACGTTCTAAAGCTGGAGCATGATTCAACAGTGAGTGAAGGGTGCAATGTAGCTCATTTTGAGCACTATGTGTGTTTATTTAGTGCTACACTTAGTGTTGTGAACCAGATTACACTGGATATTCTGAGGTAGTCATCCTGAGATGCGCAGCTGAATACGATCCGATTATTTTATGAAATACTTATAAAGGAGGACAAAGTCTCCTATTAATGGGCACCTTCTTGAGTCAGGTTACTCAGTGCCTTTAAAGTTATCTAATGAGATAAATTCAGCCACAGTAGCAGTTTCCTTTTTTAAATAATATTTTGCCAAAGTGTTAGCTATGTATAAATAAAAACCTAAACTACATATTAAGAAAGTTTTCTAACCTTTTTGCTTTACCTGGGCCATAGTAATTTTCTTTCCGGTCAGTTTCATTCTACTTTATTTTATTTCCCGTTACTGTCACACCAACTCACGTACTTCAGACCTCTTAATATTAGAGCATTTCTTTAACAATCTTTCTTAGTTGTGTAATTCATCCACTTTGAATCTGTTCCCTTAAACATCATTTTAAGTATCTACCGAGTAGTGTTTTGTGTCACCTACTGTCCTTTTGGTGTGGTATAAATACCAGTGCATAGCTTGAAAATGAAGTCATTTGAAAGAAATGCTTCTCTACTGAACAAATCTATGTTTTTCCTTATTCGTGAATAATTGGATATATTTCATTTAAACGTCAAGAGCCAAGTTACCAAGGTAGACAAAGACGGACCAATGCGAAAATGAGGTTTTAGACATTTCCTAGCAATGACTTCTAAGAAGTTCAGGGGAACTGAACTTTGTCAATCGTTTATTACCATAAAGGAATTTTAGATGTCTGCCTAATGCAGACATAAAGAGTGGAGAATTCTCATAAGCAAGTTTATAAAGCTCTCATGAAAAACACAACTGCTTCGCAATAAGAGCGTATTCTCTTCACAATCAAAGTCAGATTATGCTCTGACTTTTAAAAAGTTTTCCAAATTATTCCTTTTTGACTAAAAAAAATTCATTTCCAATAATTAGTCACAGCATTACAAAAGCAGGCACTTGTATTTAAAAAATAAACAAATAAGAAGAATATTCTCTATGATACTTACTGTCAGATAGTTTCTATGTCAACACCATGGTTACACGGTCGTATCAAACAGAGAAAGATTTCTTTTCTCCCTTAGCAAACGGTTAGCCATTATTATAATGAGTGTTGGTATTATAAATACCCTTTGCTGTATTTGTATATCACGCTGCTTTCGTAAGTACTTCTTCATAAACACTTAATGAATATGTAGTCAGCTTCGTGCTTTATATGCCGATGCGAACATTTTCATATATAGTAAAATATAAAAGTACTGATGCAGCATCCTAATTAATTAATGGAGAAGTGACTAGCTATCTCATCAAGTTGGGCTTATTAGAACGACTGATGCAACAAGATATGAGTTCCATCGTTAATAAAAGAAAACTATTTCTGCATTATCGCAGCAAAGGCACTTATCATTTGATATAATCTAATTATAACTTGCTAAATAATGCGACTGGAATTGAGTCTGCCCCGATGTTTATGCGTATAAATTTCACCTTTATTGTTATTCTCCACCCAAGTCAAAATGTCTTTGTTTAATACTACATGACTTTTTATTTACTATGGATAAATTGCAGTTACCATAATGCAGTACACAGATGATTACTGGTTGAGTACTTAGATAAATCTATGAATTATCTAATCTACTGGGTGACACTTAAATCTAGAATTTTTCACTAAAATTTTAAATATTTAAAAATATTCTTATCTATAAGTAATTTGTGGTCACACCCATTACTACCTTGATCCTGTCATACGTAAACTGTATCTTTATTTTTTTCCATTCTCAAAGACAGCAGTGATACTAAAGGTTGTTATAAAATTTTCTAATTGTCAATAAGAAATTAGACTTAAAAATAAATGGTCAAGATATTATTCCACAAAGATGTAAGCAGCTGGAAGTTTAAACAAAATAATGTCTGCTTTCATATGTATATATATATATATGTTATTTCAATTTTCATTAATTTCCCTGAAGAATTCTGGACCAATTTGCCGAAAGAAATGTTGGAACTACTCATTTTAATTCCGCTGAGATTTTACGAGGATAATTTCTAAAAAAAACAGTGTCTGAATCTTATTATTTGCAGTTATCCAGTTAAAAAGTCAGTTCTACATATCTAAGGTTCAGAATTCTTAGTCGGAGTGCAGAACACTGCATTACCATGAATAATAAGTCAACTCCAACAGCGAAAAATAAGCATCCAACTGATTTCATTCGGCTTACTAATTATTTCGAAACATTTTAGACTCTGCGAATGAATTTTCGCAACTTTTTAACCTCGATACTCTTGAGAAAAAGTACCAAGAGAAAAACCATGTGGATGATTCGGATGCGAAAATGATTTTAAAAAATAGGGAGAGTTAACTTTTTCATTTTATTTTTAGTAAACTGATTAGATTAAAAGTAGAAGCAAGTATAACTCATCTGGTGTCAGACAAAAGTTGTAGATTCCACCTTACCTTCATTTTAAAAGGCTGTAGAATCATGCTAGAAAACAAAATGGATCCGTGGTTTTTTGTGCTAGCGTAGCAGGTCAGAAGTGAAGTGTATGGTTACGATCAATTTTATGACGTAGATTAAGGCTTAATGAAATTGACTGAATCCACGTGGTTGTTTGAATAGTGTATGCAAGAAGACGTGCAATAAGGTAGCTGTTTCAAAGTAGTCCAGTGTAACTACATTTAAAAAATGGAGTAAACAGTTCTAATAGCTATTTTAAATCATAATTGTTGAATGAATGTGGATCAGAAATGATCTCAGGATCGTCGCATGAATCTGGTTGTATTTTATTGATAACACTAATATCATTTCCGTACTTTATCTTCTTTTATAATAATATTATTATCATTCCCTTCAGTTCCGAGTGGAACATAGGCCTACAACAACACATCGCCACTTTCTCCTATTTTCTGCCGTCCTCTACAGCTTGGAGCACGGTTGTCCCCAATCTCTCATCTCCTCCTCGCACGACCTCTGCCATGTCACCCTCACACTGATGGCCCACTCGTCACTTCACAACGGGATTCCACTCGACGGACCTGGTGCGCGATGTCATTCGACGGTCTCCTCAACGCATATCCTATCCATCTCCACCTTTGTGGTGGCAACTGGTGATAAACCACAATTCAAGTCCGATACTCAGAAGCTGAAAGACAAGCAGAACGATAAAACACAAAATGAACCAATGCAAAGATGGACAACGAAAAAAGAAGCTGAGTTCAGTCTACAGATTACTGTATAAAGAAGTGAAGAAGGTTGGTGGGAAAGACAAAAGACAATTCTACGACACACTGGCTAGCATTAGAAGCAGGACAGGCAAGCCGAAAGTAAAAGAGACCTCAGGGAGTTATATCAGATAAGCAGGTCTCTGTCCAGGAACAGATAAATACGGATGAAACGGAAGGAAGATGGTCAAAAGAAACTAATTACTAGAGAGGGTAAATGGCGAAAACAATGGGCTGACCACTTCAGGGAACTACTGAACTTACCATCACTTGCGACTCGTCCAGAAACACTACCAATAGCTACTGAAGTCCGAGAAGTTAGCGAGACCAGATGGAATTTTCCCTGAAACAGATATGCCAAATTATTGTTTATTTCAGTTTGGCTTCCAAATTTACTAGTATAGTGGTAATTTCAAACACCTTATTACTTGACAACTAAAGCTGCAAATGCACTAAACAAAGAAAAATGCAATATTGATAGGGTGTTCCTTTAAAAGAACTGTAGATGGGAGTGAATAATTTCTACTGTAGTAAGTAGACATGACTCATTTTAGCTGTTCCCATGATGGTAAATGAATACTCTACTGGCCACTTTAAGTATTCAATAACATGAATTTAATATCTCTTCCTTGTTGAAATCTGTTTAACAGTTGACACTGCCATTTAGAGGTTAATTTCCCAAGGGATAATGTCACAGATGATAAATAACCATATGGACTGAACAAGAAATGACCACTCCTTATAACAACCGGAATTCTTTCGCGAACACTAGACTAGAGAAAACAGTAAGTAATACTTTGATAAAGCTATTAGCATTAAATAGCGAAATTTCAGTAAAAACAATGTCGTTTTGTTTTTCATTCATTGGGAAATACAAAAACCTTTATTATAATGAACAGTAAGTGTTGTTCATAGATTTCTACGCAACAATAGGTAGACGAAACACATTCCAGAAGTGTAGCTTTTCGTCAAGTTTTACTGTACAATATGACTCCTTCAGTATTACCAGAATCCTAAGGTGAATCGATGTTATGTGTATAGAATTTCAACAAAATCAAATTAGATGCCTGAATTCCCGTTAACCTAAATATTCAGAGTTACAAAGGAGTTGTAAGGGATCGTAAAGCATCCATCGTGGGGTTGACTATAATCCGTCTACTCGAAATCATTACACCGTTTACGACAATAAATAGCCAGTTTCCTTTTGTGTTATTTAAGTCATTTGTAGTTTTGCTGAAAATGAATTTATTAAATTAGCTGATTCTTTTATAATAAGTTATTTCGCTAGTCAGTTTGTGAATTTTTCCAGCTCTTCTTTTTCCATCACTATCTAGGTTTTGATTATTAGGTGCAGGCTCCTCAACTCATGGATTCTAGCGGTTATGTTTAAACCCAAGCAGTCTACTCAGACTTTATGTTCTCTAGAATGACTGTGATGTTCAAGTCTCTAGCTAACATTCCTATCAACAATAAGTACACAAAAGGTATCGAAATAACTAGATGACTTAAGGTAGCTTCAAAATAAATGCAGCAAAGACCCAACTGAAGGCTTCATTACATCAACACATCAGCAGGGAATTAATTTTCAAATAAGGTACAAAGTGCAACGAACTTCTTTGTCATAATGGCCTTCACGCAGGCCGTTTGAAGTCCTTATATTAATACAAATCACAATGGATTTTCAAACAATGACTTCCTAACTCTATCTACAACGAAAACAAGTGGCGTGAAACTATTTGCTTTTGACATACCCCAAAAAATATTCGTGATACGTTTCAAGCGACTAATAAGTAGATATTATTGCAAAACAATGGGTTTATTGCCAACGAGCGTAGACAGGAAATTAGTATGAAAACGAACGAATAATTCCACAGGGAATCAACATATTTCCTGAAAGACTAATACAGGAAACATGAACGTTGTGAAAGCGTATTATACAAAGTCAGTTCCATGAAACATGTATTGCAAAAGAGACTTCACTGTGAACTGACGTCACTTACAGAACCAGAGAGTGAATGCCATACTTAGTCACTAATCAGCACTGGATTAATTTTCAAACTTCTTCGCTTCATTAATTTCTAATGAAATTTCGTAACCAGTGGCGTCCACCAAGTCATTTATCAGGACAGAAACTCGCACTGTGATAGCATTGGATGGCAGTGTTGCCATATCTCAAATTGACGGAAGCTATAATTCACACGAGATTGAATTCCAACCCAGTGGCTAAGTGGCTAGTGTCCTCTTTCAGAAGTGCGAAAGTTTCGGATCTGGAGTGGTCGTGGGTAAATACTACTGTAGATTTTCCAGTCCTACCTAGTTCTATAAATGATATGAGTTTATGAGAAAATTCCTTTGGGAATCGACCAAATCTCGATAGAGTAGCACTTCAAAGCATGAATTTAAAAGTATTTTTCTCCGGGTGAAGTATATAAACATAGGTGGGTTAAAAATTTAAGCAAACTCAATAGACACTTAATTGTAAGCAGCTCTGATAGTGATAATATTTTCAAGTCCAACACTGAATGACACACATTGAAACCAGATAGAAAGCCAAATTTCCTTTGTCATTTCAGTACGCCTCCAATAGCAAATGTTAACAAATCCAAAACCTGAGATCATGGTTTCATGACCATCAATATAAAGTTTTTTTTAAATATTAAAATTACTTTCACATACTGCTGGCAGGGAGCAATCAAAGTAAGAAAGAGAACTTTCCAGATTCTGCAATTTTTTCATTTGCAATCACTCAGTGTGGACTTTGTCACTGGAAACCAAAGGACATCAGACAGGTGTTTCGTGCTGGTTCGAGACTGTTCAATAGTGCACGCTCATGACGCTACTAAATAAAGAACGAAGGATTTCCAGTGAGATTTTCATTCGAAAAGTGTAACTTTATTTATAATCACTTCATGCTTCGTACTCGCAAAAATCCAGTTGCTTAGGTTGTTAAATTTAAAGCTGCAAATGTGTCGCCTCAAAATCGTCTGCGACTATATTCCATGCTTGTAACCCTAAGAACTTAATTCTTAGTCGTCCTACCTAAATATAACACATTAATACTACAGCAGATCAGTATTATCATTCTTTTTTCAGGAAAGTATTTGTTCACTAAGCTGTTTATGTAGAGACCATCAGTGAAGGATAGAAGCTAAATAAAATTCCAGCGAAGCCACTTTTGTTATTTTTATTCATTCCTTTTCATCCTTTTGCAGCATGTAACTTCAACAACACTTCTCCATAGCACACGCTTCTATGCTATCGTTTCCAACCGGAAACAGGATTACCCACGAGCTTTCATTTCCTCTCCGTACAACCTCCTCCATATAACACGTAGACTCCTGACCTAATTGTTCCTATTCTGATTCTACTTGGAATGTGATCTCACCTGAAGATCTCCTGAGCGTATTTCAAGCCATCTCCATTTCCCTCTGCATATTTGTTGGATGATAGGTTGTTGGTTGTTTTGCCGCCTACCACAGTTTCTTGTTGATTACCTTTTTTGGCCACCTGTCTGATCTTTAGTGCAGCACCAGAGCAGACAGGCATTAACTGGAGTCTGTATTAGCCAATTGGAAATACCTTTAGTGACACAGACACCAATGCTCTGAAGCAGGTGGAAGCATTGACTTGATATTAGTGTAAAAAATGTAGGGGTTGTTCCTTGTAGATCTCCATACTAATTTAAGACTAATGAATACCTGTTTTTCTTTCCCAACCTGATCCTGGTTGGTTCTGATGTTCTTATCTGTGCTGTGGCCTGCAGTTTAATCGACGTTGCCTAGACAAGCAACCTAATCAGATGACTTCTTTCAGACTCCTCTTATTGCTGTAAGTGCCTAAAAATTATACTGGACTCTGAAATATTGTGAGCGATGCTGAAATAAAGCCAGTCAGTGCTGAACTGTGGATGAAAACTCTAAAGCGATGCTGAGGAAAATGCAAGTATGCCCTTTGCTATCGCAGTTAGTAGGGAAAAATAGCACAGAGGGCTATTTTGCGCGAATCAGCAAGAGTGAGGGTATACGCAATTGTACCTAAAACTTACCCCGCTTTCATAGGCTACAAAAGTACCAGTCAGTTCAATATTTGATTTTGCATGGGTAGAAGCTGTTGTGTGGTCTTGTAACGCATGCTTTGCAATATTTGGATATTCTAACATTTTAACCGTTTTTATACAGCTACAAGGCTTGTTGTGTTGAGATTGGTCAACTGTTACTGTTGGTATCAGTGACTACCGACCTATGGGTCCCTATGCATTTCTTGAGTTGCTGGTGTACATACGTAAAATTTTATGGGTCAGTATTTTTCAATGTTTTCTAATATTCCGTCTTTCCTGAGAAATAACTGTGACAAGCAGTGGTAGTAATCCATTATTACCCAGGCACTAATTAACGAAGCCTTTGAGATTCATGGCAGGTAACCAGTGTACGCATAAACAATACGGATATAAGTGAAACTTTTGGAGGGATGAGAGATCTAAGTACATACATGTTGCTGTTATGTGTACATAATGAAGCTTAATACTGGGTAATAAAACATGAGAAAACTATATTATATATATTTAAGGTCTGAATTCGGGAGCTGTGCTTTTTGTTTTTGCATACTGTTGCGCTGTAGGGAATACTCGGTGACGTCTTACAAAATAATGTATCGCAAATTTAATCCATATTACTTTTAGGAATGTCGAGTCGCAATAAGATCTTCCAGTTACTTAGATTCACTAAGAAGCTCTTAGGATTTTATTTGGCCGAAGGCATCCGAAATTTACTAACGAGTGCGGTTTGAGACTTCTCAACGAATCGAGTTGTATAAACAGTTTCCGGATATTGCTTGAATTGATTCAACACACTACACCAACAAATGGAAATAAGTTCAGCTATTCACTAAGAGCCATGCAGGTATTCTTTGTTCCATTTCGTGATACCAGATAACGGTGAGTGCGTGCGTCTAATTGTTTGCTTGAACTGAAAGAGAATCTGAACGACTTATTTTGGATACTGTGCAATTTCCGTGGCATAATGAAAAATACTTCCTAAACAGACACTTTTATTATGGACTGTGCTCAATCCGAAATCGCAGCAGTTAAGATAACGCATAAGCAAGCACACATTGTACTGTCTAACTGTCACGTTTGTCAAGCCTTATGTAGATAAGTAAGTTGACCTAATGCGGAATCAAAATTATGCATACATCGTAAGTCGTGCCAAATTTTTGTCAAGTACAGCACAACAAACGACGAACTGATGCAGTCACGTCATTTTGAACCCTGAAAAATATCAGGCATATCTAAAAGATAATAATTATGTAAACTGGAATAAGGCTTATGAATATCTACCCAAAGTATTTTTGGTGATGAAGTATCTTTGCAAAAAATCGTATGATTCCCACTGATTTCATCGACAGCTTGAAGTCGTATTCATTTTCCTCATCTTTCCCTTCAGGAATAGTAGCATTCAGCAACTGTATGTGCTTAAGCATTCCAGTCTGCACTTCACAAAATATCTCCAGAGGTGCTGTTTAATAATAAATGATTGAAGAGTACAACCCGGAAATACACCTTTCACCTTCTTCATAATCTCCGATTTCCGAAGGAATCCCGTATAACTTGGTGATCTATAAATAGGTGATTTTTAAGACTGATACAACTTCTAAACCATATGTACTAGTAATAGTACTGGTTTAAACCTTCAAGCTACTCCTCGACGCATAGCAGACACCTAACTTAATTTTGAGAATGTATTCTTCATCGAAATCCTGAATCTCATAGAATACTTGGCATCAGTAATGGCTGACTGTAGCCGCTTCATAAGCTGAAAACTTAAAATCACCGAGTTGCTTAAGCTTTCAAACAAAAATAAAAGCTATCTGTATGCATAATTTCCTTTAGTACAATGCCTTTTCTCAGACAATTCATCTGTGCGTCGGTGGCACGGCGGTTAGGACTCTCGCCTACCATGCACATGGTCCGGGGTTCAATCCCCGCCGACGAACACCTGATATCTATGGTCGGTCTGCTAAATTTGGGCTACCGATATCGCATGCTGAAAATTTCATACTTGTACCAAAAATACTGTGTGGAATCAAGCTATAATAAAATAATAAATAAATAAAAAACAAAGTATCAAAACAATTTTCGGCGACATAACAACCGAAATATAGGAAAGCATTGATCACTTCGACTATGGAAGCCTAAAAATAATTGCACAATTCCCTATTTGCACCTAAATGCATTACTACAGTCACATATATAGTGTTTCTTTAGACATGAACACGATAACCCATACTAACCGCGAAAATACATCGCGACATTTATTCTCCCTCCATCAGGAAAACAACTATAAACACGTTTTGATTGTCTTTCGGTTAATCCAATATCCTGATTACGAGCTAGTATAAATCAGTGATTTCTTTGAGCTCGCTTCTTGATTGTAAGGTAGAGGTTCCAGATCTTCGGTGAACTTATGCGTAGTAAATCCCGCCACTCGACTGCTTTAGCTTTGGTAGACTCCAAGTGGAGTGGTGCGAGGATTGGTCAAGATTGTGATTTGTACTGTGCAGTATGTTAGGACTCAGCTGCTGCCGTGAATGGAGTTTGACCTAACACCCGTTGGTCATTCGGTGTAGTCATAAAAGTCATAAGTCGACCGCTATTTAATTAAATTTCTGCCGGTATGCCAAATGTTTTCTCATTTGGATAGGTAAAACCAGCACTACATTCAGGTTAAGGATAGGCACTTATTTTAAATTAATACCCAATTTGAGTACAAATCAAGAACGAGATACAATGCCACACAAAACAAACTTATATGGAGGAATTGACTACAAGCTTTATTTTTTCCCCAAGTATTCTTAATCCATCCAACACATACTTGGGTTTTTGTTAGTGCGAAGATAATATTTCTATATTTCTTAGTGTGCTCCACTTAGTGACTAGTTAGCAGATTGTTCCCGCATTGGTAAGATAGTGTAGCGGTAAATAATTCCCCAAAATTATTAACCACAGCAATCATCACTCAACATTGGATGCTGACCATCACTGTTTAAGTCGACTTGTTTAGCTGAAGGCTTACGGTCAAGCATCCCCGCCATTTGGTGCTTCGTCGTGTCACGTGCGTGCACGATTACTAGCTAGCTAAGCATTCATTCCTACCCGCGATTTGGTCCCAAAATATATATCGTATTTGGACGACAAAATCTGGTCTTTTGCTTTACCATTTGGTACTCGAAGAACGAACACTATAGTGGTTGTTGGTATAAGATCTTGCGTTAGTATAATCCGTACAACTCGCGAACGTCGATACCCGCAGCTCCCGTAAACTGGTGAGCCCTACCACGAACTACATCTTCAATTCACACGCAGATAAACCCGGTGAGTTCGTTCCTTTTTGTGTTTATTCTTGTACTATATTGTTATCGGCATACTTTTCGTCATGAGTGATCCTAGCCCCAAGGTTATTCAGATTCGCTCAACCGCCAAAACAATTCAGCTAGTACCATTTTGGCCAGATAATGCTGAAACGTGGTTTCAGATTGCTGAGTCCGATTTTTGTGAACATGGCATAACTGACCAACGTTCACAGTTCCTTGCAGTTATTCACGCCCTACCGCGGGAATTCAGCAAGTGCGTAACTCTGCAGATGTCGGTAAGTAACTCGTACGAGTTGCTAAAATCATCCATCCTCATGAGAAACGTTCTCACAGATCGGCAACGTCTGGATGAATTATTTCGTAACATCGAGTTAGGAGATCAGTCAGCCGTGAGCATGCTGGCAAGAATGAAAGAGATCATTGGCCAAAGTCAGTTCGATGAAGGACTGTTTAGAGAACTATTTCTATCCAAACTGCCACAGTCAGTTCAGACTGTACTTGTGACACTTCAGGGTGTTCTCATAGATGATTTAGCTGTCTCTGCAGATAGAATTCTAGAGATAACGAAACGGCCAGTCACCGAAGTATACTCTGTTACCGAACAGACTTCGAAGAAGGATTCTGCAATGATAGAGTTAATCAACTCCGTCCAGCAGATGCTTAGGTCAAACAAGCCTAGCAATTCCTCAAACCGTCGTTCTAAATCCCCTCAACGGCAAAACGCACGTGGACGATCTAAGTCCAACACACGTTCTGTCAAAAGTCCTGACTGGTGTTGGTATCACAACACCTATGGCAAGGAAGCGAAATGTTGTCGAAAACCTTGTGATTTCGGCAAAGCCTCCAAGTCTGTGGGAAACTATCCCGCCGGCACGCGTTAGCGGCAACCGTCGCCGGTGGCACTAGCCGCTTACTTTACATCCACGATGTAATTAGCCAGACTAGATATCTAGTCGACACAGGCGCCGAAGTCAGCGTCCTTCCTGCTACAGCAGCAGATCGACAGAAGGATCCTAACTTCAACCTACAGGCTGCAAATGGAAAACCAATTGCAACCTATGGTCGGAAATACGTCTATCTGAACGTAGGTTTACGCAAACCTATTCGGTGGATTTTTCTGATCGCTGACGTCACAATGCCCATCATCGGCACGGACCTACTTAATCATCATGATTTGCTCGTAGACGTCCGCCGTAAACGATTAATTGACAACACTACTAGTTTGTCTATCAAAGGCATAACTTACGTAGGCCCCAGCTTGTCAATCGTTAAGATGAAAGCAATCCTCGATCCAACTTTTCAACCGATTGTTGATAAATATCCGGAACTGAATTGCCCATCTAACGACCTCCCGTGTATAACCAGCAATGTTATGCACCACATCATAACCTCAGGACAGCCCGTGACATCTAAAGCACGACGACTGGCCCCTGATAAACTGAGAATTGCCAGAAACGAATTCGATCATATGCTCACCCTTGGCATCATTCGACCATCGAATAGTCCATGGGCATCCCCGTTGCATATGGTTCCAAAAAAAGATAGTAACGATTGGCGACCCACTGGTGATTACCGGCGAGTCAACGCCAAAACAACTCCTGATTGCTATCCATTGCCTCACATACACGACTTGACGGCAACGTTATCTGGAGCATCTATATTCTCCAAAATCGACTTGGTTAAAGCATATAACCAAATCCCGATGGCAACGGAAGATATTCCGAAAACGGCTATCATCACGCCTTTCGGACTTTTCGAATTTCTACGTATGCCATTCGGCCTCCGGAATGCGGCCCAAACATTCCAACGCTTCATCAACGAAGTATTTCGCGGTCTCGACTTTGTATACGCATACTTAGACGACTGCCTCATTGCCAGTCCAGATAAGGAAACTCACCTTAGACACTTGGACTTGGCATTTGAAAGGTTACGCCAGCATGGTGTTACCATCAATATACAGAAGTGTCAAATAGGCGTTGACTCACTCGATTTTCTGGGTCACACTATTGACTGTCAGGGCATACGCCCACTGGCTACTAAAGTCGAAGCAATACTGAACTTTCCGGAGCCAAAGACAGTAAAATGCCTTCGCACTTTTAACGGCTTGGTAAGTTATTACCGACGTTTTATTCCTAATTGTGCTTCGCTAATTCAGCCATTAACCGATCTCCTTCGAGGGAACAACAAGGCTATCGAACTCGACACGTCTGCTCGACATGCTTTTACTCAGGTAAAGAAAGCTATTGCAGATGTCACCCTTCTTATGTATCAGGATCCAACGGCACCGTTGAGTATCTCGGTTGATGCATCAGACACTGCAATCGGCGCAGTTCTGCAACAACTAGTTAACAACGAGTGGCAACCACTCGCCTTTTTCTCGAGGCGCCTTCAAGTAGCTGAAACGAAGTACAGCACATTCGGAAGGGAACTTCTAGCTATGTACTGTGCTCTACGTCATTTTCGACATTCAGTTGAGGGTCGTGAATTCATCATTTTCACTGACCACAAACCTCTGACGTACTCTCTGAACTCAACTTCAGATAAGTATTCACCCAGGGAGTCGCGACAACTAGATTACGTTTCACAGTTTACATCAGATATTCGCCATGTTTCCGGAGTGAACAACACTGTGGCAGATGCCTTGTCACGTATTTGTTCTTTCACCGAAATCGACGGCATAGACCTTGTAAAACTGGCTCGTCTTCAAAAAGAAGATATTGAGCTTCAGCGTGAGTTGTCGAAAACAACTCTACAACTAGCCAAGAAACCCTTAGGTATAGGAAAGGATACTATTCTGTGTGACATTTCCACTAGTACTCCTCGCCCCATCGTGCCTAAAAGTTATCGCCGTAACGTCTTCAATACGTTGCATGGCTTATCCCATCCAGGTATTCGAACTACTGTCAAACTCGTAACTAGTAGGTTTTGCTGGCCTGGTATTAACAAGGAAGTAAGGGAATGGGCACAGACGTGTTTAGCTTGCCAAAAGTGCAAGGTAATACGACACACTAAAAGCCCCCTTGGCACTTTTCTTATCCCTGATGCCCGTTTCGAACACGTCCATATAGATTTAGTTGGCCCCCTTCCAGAATCTCATGGATACACCTATATGTTAACCTGCATCGATCGCTTCACACGATGGCCTGAAGCAGTACCCATCAAGGATATATCTGCTGAAACTGTCGCACGCGTCTTTGTGGAGAGATGGATCGCAAACTTTGGATGCCCATCTTCCATAACAACTGATCGTGGGCGGCAATTCGAAAGCGGTTTATTCTTCGCTTTGACTAAAATCCTTGGTTGCATGCGTTTTCGAACGACAGCCTACCATCCTCAAGCGAATGGTATGGTAGAACGTCTGCACAGACAGTTGAAAGCTGGTTTATCAGCTGCAAATAACACCCACTGGACTGAATCCCTTCCGTTAGTTCTCCTAGGGATACGAAACGCCTTAAAAACCGATGCTGGTTGTACTACCTCTGAGCTAGTATATGGCACAACACTACGACTGCCAGGTGAGTTTGTTTCTCCCTCGAGCTTCCCACCAGTGGTAGATCACTCCTCATACGTCAGCAGGCTTACAAACGCTATGCGTTCAGTTAAACCTGCTCCCCTCCGACCACAGTCCATTGATGTTTTTGTTCACCCTTGTTTAAAAACTTCTTCACACGTATTTGTTCGTCGCGACTCGGTACGTCGTCCTCTAGAACCCCCATATGACGGACCATATAAAGTGATTAAACGTACTGATAAATTCTTCGTTTTAGACAAAAAAGGCCGCGAAGACACCGTCAGTATCGACCGTCTGAAACCGGCTTACTTGGAAGGTAATCCTATTAGCCTGGAGCTTAACGTACCCGATAATTCACAAGTAATTGAATCTACTTCAGTCTTCGAAGAACTCCCTAGCACGGCGAAAGCCACTGAACCTTCGGTCGATCTTTCTAAAAAAACGCGTTCTGGACGTCACGTTAGATTCCCAGAATACCTTCACACCTATCTCACATAACTGAGTGACACATCAATTTTTTTTTATGTTGCGTCATTTAACACAAGTAAATGATATTTTTCCTATAACCGTACATAAAATTATATAAGATGTATATTTTTTTTTCCCGAAATTTTGAACTTTACATTATTTTACTGTATAGTAGATGCATGTCATTTTTTTGGTAAAAAAACGCTTATTTGGTACATTTTTCTTGACAAGGTTCTCAGCATTCTTGTTTTCTTTTCCAGGTGCAACGGGCACTGGACAGGAAACAAACGAAGCACGGGATCCAACGAACAACATCGAGGAAGCTATGTACAGACACCCTATTAGCATAGGCAGACAGACCAGCAGGCTCTCGATCAAGCCGCTCGGAAGATTTTTTTCACCCATCAGGGAACCATCGAGATTTTTTTACTTCCGGCTGGTCATGTCTTAGGGTCCTCACAAACCCACTAGGGGGGGAGTGAGCTGTAGCGGTAAATAATTCCCCAAAATTATTAACCACAGCAATCATCACTCAACATTGGATGCTGACCATCACTGTTTAAGTCGACTTGTTTAGCTGAAGGCTTACGGTCAAGCATCCCCGCCATTTGGTGCTTCGTCGTGTCACGTGCGTGCACGATTACTAGCTAGCTAAGCATTCATTCCTACCCGCGATTTGGTCCCAAAATATATATCGTATTTGGACGACAAAATCTGGTCTTTTGCTTTACCATTTGGTACTCGAAGAACGAACACTATAGTGGTTGTTGGTATAAGATCTTGCGTTAGTATAATCCGTACAACTCGCGAACGTTCGATACCTTCGTCCTCTGCTGCCGTGAATGGAGTTTGACCTAACACCCGTTGGTCATTCGGTGTAGTCATAAAAGTCATAAGTCGACCGCTATTTAATTAAATTTCTGCCGGTATGCCAAATGTTTTCTCATTTGGATAGGTAAAACCAGCACTACATTCAGGTTAAGGATAGGCACTTATTTTAAATTAATACCCAATTTGAGTACAAATCAAGAACGAGATACAATGCCACACAAAACAAACTTATATGGAGGAATTGACTACAAGCTTTATTTTTTCCCCAAGTATTCTTAATCCATCCAACACATACTTGGGTTTTTGTTAGTGCGAAGATAATATTTCTATATTTCTTAGTGTGCTCCACTTAGTGACTAGTTAGCAGATTGTTCCCGCATTGGTAAGATAGTGTCTCAAATAGTTGTTGTGGTTGAGTTTCTTCACTGATACTCAGTAGTCGGCTTCGATGCCGAATCCGTGAGTCGTGTCTTTCGGTTAAGTCGACTGCTATTTAATTTAATTTCTGCCGGTATACCGAATGTTTTCTCATTTGGATAGGTAAAACCAGCACTATATTCAGGTTAAAGATAGGCACGCCTGTATGGAGTAGGAACTGGTGTGTGTGTGTGTGTTGTGTAAAGCGTGAGAGCGGTAGAAGTTCATACAATCCTGTGACATTATACAAACCGTAGGGCTTGTGTGTGACAACATCTAATGGTATGGAAGTGTTTGAATACAGTATGTGAGATACTGTCATTGTTGCTAGCGGAAATGATAAGACCAATTTATAATTCACTCATATTATCTCATGAAATTATTGACTGAAAATAAACGGCACGTTGATGAGTTGTTCGAAAAACATAGGATTGTGAGTAAGCTGGTATTTGGTACATGCAGTTAAATGTTTTTGAATAGTCTAACAACATGTCGTTTACTTTCACTCATGCTGTTGAGATAGCTGGGGTATACACATATTAATAGGGAGAAAGAGCTGAGAATAAAGGATATGTTGCCAGGTTGTTCAAGTGCATTAAAATAAATGCGTCAGAATTTCATTTCCCTCATCATGCTAACTGTTGAATGATTCAGCGTCTGACGGTATTTGGCATTTTGTAGAACCACTCAACACAACATCGTGTAGATTCGTAATCATAAGAATGAAACTTTAAGGTAGACCTAGGTTAACTGACTGTTAAGTCGATCACCGTTTCCCGACAACTATTTGGACAATTTGCTGGATTTCAATTATAACTGGTTTTTGTATTGACCCACATGCCTTACGCATCTGATGTTCATTTGCTCGCATTCACCATCTTAGGCTGAATACGTTTGTGAAAAGAATGCAAATACTTCAGCAGGCTTTCAGGATCAAAATTATGCGAAATATGCCTTTGGGCGGCAATTTTTCTACTTGGGGCTCTTTTTTTCCACAGAAGCACTAAAATTACATCTGATAACTAGGAAGACACTACGGACAAAGCTAGTAGTGCCATATACACTTGGATTCGTCTGTACTGTCTCTGTACTGGACTATGGTGGTGTGGGCAAACTATCAGGGCAGGGATTACGTACACTGATCTTAATGACTGGTATGCGAGGTGGAGGTGATAACGCCAGTTTATTTCCTCCTATAGCCATAACCCCAGTCTTTACAGAATATGGTGTCCTGGTGCTCTTTTGAAGGCTAGTTTTACTTGCCATGCTACCGATTATTATTGATCACGCTCAAATACAAATAAATGATCCAACAATGTCTGCCCAACAGAAAGGGAACAAAAAGACTGATAGGGTATAAGTAAAGAAAAGGGAAAATGTTTTTGACTCTACCTAGGACTCTCAGGCTATTCAACTTCACGTGGGCAGACCAACAAGTTTTGTTTATCTGACAGTGTGAGGCAGATGCTTTTACAGAAGTAGCATCTGAAGCTTTGGCAGTAATTAGAGAAAGGTATCTTCGAATCACTGGATGGGCATCTCTCTCACTGAACAAAGGCAAAAGGCAGAGTTTACTAGTAGGAGTTAAAAGGAAACAAATAAGATAACAGTTTAGTTTGGATGGAAAGTTGGTTCACTGCCTAACGAGTTATATCGTCAGCAAGCATATTTGGCACTAGGGATTGGTTCGCTTAATGTTATCTGGGAAAATTCATGACTGGTTTGACTGTAGAATGAAAACTATTAGCGCTTAATGCATGCAAGACTTCCCATTCTTGAAAATAGAACTAAATAAATAGTACTGCTGGAATTCCATACAAAGAGCTTACCAATCGTATCAAGGCTGAAATATGCAGCTCACCGAAAATGCACTGAACACACAACTGCAGTGCTTTCGATCTACATCTTGCATTTTGTTCGTAGTCTGAAAAATGAACTGAACGATAATATGAATAACTTGTGGGAGTATGAACACTTAGTAGCTCTATGGTCGCCATAGCTTAACGATTTAGTCGGGTGGAAAATCTCCTAACATTTAAACCGCCAAATTACATTTTGTTTGTCTTAACTTCTCAAATTTGTTATGGTGACAGTGGATTTCGTCAAGGATGCTGAGCCATTACTAGCCAAACCTTGAGGGATGATATATGAGTAAGTGACTTCAATTGTTTCTCAGCTTCAGTCTGGATGTAGATCTGCGCAACTTCCACTACAAGGCAAATACAACAGAAGAGGCGAGCAGCCAAGAACCAGAGGGCAGAGGAAAAGTATGTGGAGTGGGACATATATGTTTATATTCGTTGTGCATTGTAATTTAGCGAACTAATATTTACTTCTACTAAGTCTTTTTATGCATCTACGCGACCAGTTTATTTGTAGTTTTTAGAGTAGCTAAGGTATTTAAGCGCGTTTAGGTACTGTAGTAGACTAATATTTGATTCGTTCTAGGAATAAATAGTTTATTAATATAATCAGTAAAGTGAAACAGTCTGTACAGAGAGCATTTGAAACTTATAACCGTATTGCAGTTCCTGACTTCTAGGGGCAGGTCGTTCCATATATATTGTTGCTCCAAATTATGTCACACCTAATAATCATTCATTTTCAGATCAGCAAGGAATTCTGAGCTCCTTCAGGAATTATCTGTGGCTATGAAGAATATGGAAGTTGCACTCATGACTCATATTTTTAACCATTTATTCTTAAACAGCCTACCTAGAGGGCCTTCGTGATGTCGTCTTTAAAATGCCCAAGCAAATGCAGTTGCTGCATTGTGTTATCCGTGAAGCGACAACTCATGAAAATGAACACTACATAAAGCTTTCCATCAAATCAATAGGAATACTGCAAATTGCTGACAAGAAACTTCGTCAAAGGAAATACTATGACTCTAAGGAAACAAGTATTACTCCAGTTGCCACAATTACTATATTTTAGATGTGTGAACCATCTTTTAAAGTTCAGAATGACGCCAGAACATGAATTTTTCATTTGCTTAGGGCTATGCTTGACAAGAGGAACAATTTATGTGATGATGAAAACCACAGAAGAGTGCTGTCATGACCGCAGGATGAGAAGGGGGAATGGACCATTGTCAGGAAAATCAGGCAAATATAGAGTGTTTAACATTTATATTACTTTCTTCTAATTCCAACGGATTCAACAATACCCCTTGTTCGTATGGTTGTGGAAGTCCGAAAAGTTAGTCAACCTGGTTGCAGCAGTTCAACACCGCGTAGATAATTACGAAAGACAACTCTGTACAGATATTTGCTTGCTATTGTTTTTCATTAAATATACCTCACGTCCTGTTTCCTATACTTTTATTATTCTATTTGAGTGAAATTTGGTTTTTTATCATGACCAGATGGAGGATTGACTTATCAGTGAAACCTGATTTAGTAACTGGAGGCATAATTCACTGTAAGTGAAATAGTACTACGATTTCTACGGCTCAATCTAGCCATTCGTCTCGTGTAGGCTTCATTTTCCACTGTATGTCAACACCCGTAATCGTATGGATTTACATCGCGCTTCAAGTGAAATAGTAGTAGTAGTGCACTCCTTTTAGATACATTTAATTTTATACGAAGTCAGATTCTACCGCAGTGCCTAAGTTTTATCCTTATATTTCGAAAATATAGGTCAGGTTTATTGCCATTGGTCCCTACAGATTCACCTTTAGCTAGGACACTCAGTCACGTAACATTAGGCAGATATTCGGGCTTGACTAAACTCCCTATAAACTCCTTATAGTGTTCGTGCAGAATTACGCTTACGTTTAGTAACAACTCCATATCCTAAGGAGAATGGGTATAGCATTCCATGCCTCCACCTCAAGCATATCAAATAGGACACAAGAATATTAGAAAGAGAGTTTTATTTCAATGCAGTGCGTTTAAATTTATTGCCATACACGGACTAAGCACAGTCCAAAGTGAAAGTCTTCGTTTTGGGGATTATCTCCTATTATTCCACGGAAACAGTCCAGTGCCCAGATTATGTAATGTCTAACTCCCTTTTCAATTAAGGCAAACGAAACTTGGCGCTCACATCCGAAGTTATCCGTTATCACAAATTGGAACAGAGAATACCTGCATAGATGTTAGTAAACCAGTGAACTTACTTTCCCTTGCTTTACTCGTAGGTAGAATCAATTCCTTCAACTGATTTTACAAGTCTGCTGCTGCTGCTGGATTCAACATAGAACTTGGCACCGAGGTGCAGCAGTTCAAGTTGCCACGTTCCAAAGAGCACACAAAGGTAGACAGGAAAATGAGAGAAGAGAATCAATAGAATTTAGATAAGTATAAGAGTGAAACAGAATGAGTAATGGTAGAAAGGAATATGAAAGGTTAAAGAGACTGAATACATCTGCGCCACTGACAACGATTTTGAGCCATGTCACCTATTGTCTCCAGCCATTGATTCTTAAAGTCCCGAGGGCCCCAACCGGGAAGTCTTCATCTCCCTACCTGACTCAGTTTAGCTGTCAAGGATTTCATGGATTGATGCCATGTTTTTGTTTGGCCACCACTTACTCTTTTCCAACCTGCACCTATATCAGCTAGTAATGGCCGTCGGGGGAGACGATGGCTAGGCATGCGCAGCACGTGATCTAACCATCTCAGTCTATGTAACTTCATAGCCTCTTCGATTGATTTTCCCTCTTTGTCCAACACTCTACGCCTAACGTCAACATTACTTGCCTTATTATACCAGCTAACGTGAGAAAGAGATCGTAAACATCTGTGGTCAAAAACAGTCAACCTTTTCATGTCTTCAACTCGTATTGGCCATGTTTCAGAGCCATAGAGAAGGACGGAGCGAACTGCTGAGCAGTACACAAGTCCCTTGGTTGATAGCCGGATGTCACGCCTACGCCAGAGACGGTGTAAGTTAGCGAAAGCAGCCCGAGCTTTCTGGATCCGTGCTGTGATTTCGTCACCAATCAATCCGTTGTTGCTGACACAACTTCCCAAATAGGTGAAGTGGTCAACATGTTCTATCACTTCACTCCCTATCACTAAGCTAGGAGTTGACGTATTCCAGTCCTGTAGCAGCATCTTACATTTTACAGGGGCGAATCGCATGCCAAACATACGAAGATTGCTGCTCAATGTGTTCAGAAGACTCTGCATTTTGTCAGCGTCCTCCCCTAACAGGACTATGTCGTCTGCGTATTTTACAAGTCTATCTGGTGAAAAGTTTCAAAACAGTCATTAATGATGTTTTTTGAATGGGACTGAATCATATTTCCTCTGAATTTGAGCAACTCAAAAATTCCACTACGATTCGACATTCCTGAAAGTAACAGATTAAAATCATGGTATACGACTTTGTCGGACATAGCCGAGTAATAATGATGTATTCACATAGACAAAGCATATAAATGATTAGAAGGCTCATGATATCTGACTTAATTGTGTAATAGTTTCAGTTATCATAATTCACAGTTGTTCTGAGATGTAAACCACATTACCGGTTTGAAAAATGTCATGAAAGTTACGCATATATAATATCATTGACTGCTAGTATTGGTGACATAGAATCATACTTCAATAACATTTATCAGTACCTTTTTGTTGGCCTGAGGAAAAAGACTCTGAGAAAGAAACATTCACACTAGATAAAAATTCATGAAATTGTCTCACAGCAATGCAATATCTCTCATCCACTGATTGATCCTCTGTATATGAACTCATTTAATGCGAATGGTCAACACTGTTGGCAATTTATAGAGTTCTCACGTTTCGAAAGTCCCGCAGTGCGTTCTCAACTTCCTGTCAGCAGTGGAAACATCTTCTTACATCGGAGTTCCTTCGATTAGCACTGATTACCTGCGAAGAACTTCCGAAAAGGGCTTCGTTAATGAGCAACCATTATTGCCACGACCCGTCATAGTTAATACTCAAGGAATACAGATTATTGGATTACACAGCTGAGAAATATCGACCAATAAAATAATACACATATAATCACAATAGTAGAAATGATAAGGGAGCCATGGGATCTTAACCACTGATAACCACCTTAACGGCTAACCAGTCTTAAGAGAGTCTATGGCAAAACAAGCCTTGTGGCTGTTGAAAGAAAGTAAACAACGTTACAATAGTTAAATGTTACATTTATATTCTTCCTATTTGTTTTCAAATCACGCATTGACCGCCACTGCTATAGCCAATGAAAAACTAGTAGAGCACGAGTGAGGTAAGTATAGGGAGTGATGAAGTTTATTCTCGCTCATTAGGATAAACTTTGGTAAATTCAAATGGTCATCAAACACCCACTTTACAACCACATGAGAAGATGCTTCTTTGGAAAATTCATTTTGGCTTCATAAGTGGTAGATCATGAGGAAAGTTCCTATTGTTATCGTGGAACGAGTGGACACCACTTCGACATCAATTCAGCCGGATCTGCTTATTTATGATGTCAGCTCATTGTCTTAAGTGTTGGACCACCGCTTAATCCTTGCAGACTAACTCCTATATTAAATCTGCTTATCTCTGACAGATGACTGAATGATGGAGTAGCTGGTGTTCTAGTGAGAAGTCACGAATCGGGAAATCCGCCTGGCCAGATGTGAGATCATGCACCCGCAGGGGATATCGGATAGGGACGGCTCTATATATCGCAAACTGGCAGGAGTTAATATTCTTGGGCTGTTAGATTCTCAATGCTTATATGACCGTGGAACTCCCCATTGGATATAAGGGATCCATCACTCATAAACTCAGTGAAAATCAGAATCCGCTCTTATTAAATCAAGAAGCGGATGAAAATGAATCATTTACACTGAAAATATCCGGTATAACTGACTTGCCTGCATTGGACATTAGGGGGAGAGGATGGAGGCCCAAACAAGCTGATTGCTGTAGATATCAGGTTTTCATGTTGTTGTGTTTGGGCTGTTCTACGTTATTTTTAGTGGTTTTTCGGCAGAATTGCATTGTAATAACCATAATAACGAAAAAAATGTAAAGAAGTGAGAAAAACATTCATTTTCAGTGTGACGACAAAATTCTGTCTTTTCAACGAATTGAAATTCTAAGATGCATAAGACATGCTAGTGTCAATTATGATACTAAATACCGGGTAATTTCCATTATTGGAAAACTTTTAACTCACATGATGAAGAATGGCGTTGAAAATCAAATTAATTATGAATTCATGATACTTGCAAAATTTCACAGCCATAAGGGAAAGCAAGTTCATTAATTACTAATAATATATTCTCAGTTTTTGTACATGAGGGGCACCAGTTTACAGGCATCATCAATATGATAAATTACACATACGATAAGTAAGCATATTTAATAGTTATATAATAAAATACATATTTATTCCTGGCTATGTAGGGCACACCAGTTTTACAGGCATGGATAAATGTCATTTAAATTACACAAATTTGACTTATGGGGAAATCAAACGGTTGCTGTCTTTTCTGTCTTTAGTTTGCGGGAACGATCTGCTAACTAGTCACTAAGTGGAGCACACTAAGAAATATAGAAATATTATCTTCGCACTAACAAAAACCCAAGTATGTGTTGGATGGATTAAGAATACTTGGGGAAAAAATAAAGCTTGTAGTCAATTCCTCCATATAAGTTTGTTTTGTGTGGCATTGTATCTCGTTCTTGATTTGTACTCAAATTGGGTATTAATTTAAAATAAGTGGTGTATTTGCATAACTATCAGCATTTTTATCGTGAGTAACACCAGAAGTGAACTACACTCGATGCAGACTAATAATAATAGTTTATACTTTCTTATAAACGGATGTTTAAGAGAAATGCATGTCATTTTTACAGGCACGATCAGTTTGTTATATTTTTGTTATATTTTCAGTTTGTCGCAACGCCCAGAGTAGCCGAGACCACTTATTAAACCAAGTGTTCTTGAGGCAAATTGCCACCTCACTCCCTCTAGTTTAAGCTTGTCATTTTGTCAGAGACCGCTAAGAATAAACGGTCAGTATTCTGAAATAGGCCGGACACAGACTTTATATGGTAAAACCTTAGTTTCACAACAAGGGAAGCTGCGAGTTATGCATCCTAGGAGCCTTCGTGTTTTACGTCTGGCATAATCAGTTTGTTCAGAGAACGTTAAGTTACTAGAGTATCTAATTCCGAGATCTACGACTGAGTTAAGCTTTGCTACTTTTCGCCCATTTACTTCAATAGTTAGGTCAAGGTTGTTGTTGCCAATGCAAATCCAGCTGCATTTGCCAGTGTTAAATTTTAAACAAGATTCAGCACACGACGCTGTGAGATAACTTAGTTCAAGAGGCATTCTACTTACCATATAGTTTAATCCATAACTACAGCAGGAGTAAACAACTTTGAGGTCGTCAGTACATCGCAATGGTTTACCCGAGGTGAAGCAGTCACAAATGGTGTTAATCTAGAATGTAAATAAAAGTGGTCCCAGTGCGGTGAGAGCTGGCTGCTAGTCAAATTGGTAGATGGTAATTTACGTCAATGTTTACGTCCCCAATATTGGTCGTGAGAAAAATATGAACAAAGACTGATTCAAAAGCCAACCAAAGCAGACTTTGCCTAGGCGGATACAGTTAGCATATAGATGATCTGACATTCAAGAAACAGCCACAAAGAGATGAAAGATTAACTTTCAGCGAGAAACAACCAATCAGAAGACCGCGTGATTCTGCTAACAATAATCTATAATAATGTACATGAAAAGCTATAAATATGTGTTGATTTCCTTAATAAACGATCCGTTGCCTTGCCCTTGTCTTCTCTTGTTACACTAGGACACTACCTTGCACAACCCCACTTGAGATATGCCTAGGATGAGACAAAACAGATCCGACTTTGGTTATTTGTGCCCTGTCGCTTAAAAGAGACTTACACCAGTTCTATAATGGACTGCGAATTCTATATTAGTACAGCTCCCCAATGAGAATACTGTGAGACACCATGTCAAGTGCCCTAGATATATCGAAGTAGAGAACAGAGATCAGCTTACGTACTTCGCGACTACTAGTGAGGTGGTTGAAAATGTTGCATTGACAAGTAACTCAGAATCTATTTTTGAGAAATCCATGTTGAGACTTTGTAACGAGATCTTCCCTAAATCGGTAGTCTGATAACTGATATTTGACAACTTTCTTCATGATTCGCGGATAACTGGGGTTATATTTATGGGTCTGTAATCGCGAACGTTTGTGGTGGAATTATAAAGTTAGTTTTTTGCCCATAAGGGTAAGAACCAGTGTCCAAAGATATTGAGAAGTAACAGGGGAATGTCACACCCACTGTTTTTGAAAATTATTGGAGCAAGGCTATCTGATCCCGTGCTAGTAGAAGGTTTAAGGCTTTTAACTGCTTGTTCTATTAATTGATTGGTGAACACTATGCTCTTGAGGGAGGAGCTAGTAAGGGATGCGGTTTCACCAGGGATGTGCGTTTCTGACCTAAAGTTCTCAGACCACCCACTGGAAAGTTCACAGGCTCGTTGCAGGTTACTTTATCTTGAAGTAAGAAGGGGATGTCACTCGTCAACCGCATTCATTTTTTAAGAAGTGTCGTTAGGATGTATACTTTGGAGGTACTTTTAATTGTCCTTAACTCTTCGTTGAGATCCTTTTGGGAGCTTGGGTGCCTGATAGAGTAATGTGACTCGTGGATTCAGTGCAGTGGTGACATATCCTTGGCGGAATAGTACTGTTTCATCAACTTATTGTGGTATGCCCTTGGAATGTATTCAGCTTGGTGCTAACTTAATTTCACTACATTATTAGGAGCAACAGTATCTAGACAAAGAGTGACGTTTCTGTAAAATAGTAGCACTATAGCCTCCAGAGAGCCAGAGGCAAAATAATCACTGGGAGGTAAAGGTGCAGAGGCAGTAATTTGATTGATAGGTACTCTGTTTTAAGCCTTTTATTCAAATGTTCATTCCTCGACTGAAGTTTCGTCTTTTTTATTTTTCAGATTATGGTCTTCACTGCCACAGTTACTCAATACATTTAGACATTCTAATGAAATCAGAACAGATAGTATGTTCGTGAATTATGAAATATTTGTGAAATTACAAATTTATTTGTTGAAATAAATATTTTAGTATAGTCTGCACTCCATTCATACATTAGCAATAAATATTGTTTCTCGAGTTGAAGATTGGTGCCAACTTAGAAGACGTATTTGCATAAAATGGCGTATTTACACGTGATTGAATTTGGGCATGATGGGGCACTATTATTGCTTTTCAGTAATTGCTTCCCCTGCTACACTGTAAACGGGAGATATGCACAATAAAAGTCTGTCTAATAAGTTGCAGTATTTGATGACAACAAAATAATCAATGGAGCTGAGTGACGTGATTAACTAATACATAAGTCTAAGTGCCGATATGGCCACGTAGGAGCATGCTGATACGAAATGATAATACAAGGAGAGTGATGCAGTTATCTTTTTAATACCTAATGATTTCATTTGAGACAGTCGTGTTAAACGCAACACGATAATTATAGACTAATTATGATCAATGAGATAGACGTTTTTATAGTGTATCTGAAGTGCCTAGACTACCAATACAAGTATTGTACGTACAGAAATCTACGTTTACCAATTTATATTTTGCTATTCCATTAAAAGCACAAGTCCAACGGTCACTTTCCTCTTAACACTAGTGAATACTCATATTACGCGCAACTGGATTAAACGTAACTGAAGCATTTCACACAATGTTTGATGACGCATTGAGGAAATAATAACGGTTTAAGATTGGCGCATTTCGCATAAGTATTACTACGTCACCTACTATTCTCGTTAACTATACAGTGCATTCGAAATGATAAGTAAAGGAGACAAAGGTGGTCGGCATAAATGCATATATTTGCAACAAAACAATAATCAATCAATCTTTTTCACAGGTTAAAAATATTTCAGTATGAAGACGGACATATTTACATTTAAAAAGTTTGTAACAATCCAGTGAAAAATTCGGTTGTAGATTTTTTATATCTGCTTTATAATTGTCATTAAGCCCACTAATCACTCTATCCATGTTATCTGGATCAGTTCGCCTCAGTTGGTAGAGGTGTTGGATCTGTCTCTGAAGTTTTCGTCACCACCAGATCCGTTCGGAGCAACTGGATGTGAAACTTCCATGCAGAGATTGAGACTGTATACCTTCGAATACTTTCGGCAGTATTAAGAAATATCTGAGGATGTACACATATCGGGTGTAGTGATCTTACCTCTGGTGAACAATTCCTTATCTTAGGCACACTAAATATGTGAACAAGGGAGGGAATTATCACAGAGTTGGTGAAATTACATACATTACACGACGGATTTGAAGAATTTTAGAACTTCCGAAACTTCTATCACACTTTCTCTTCTGTGGAATGTAAATATTACTCAAATGACTATATTTTCCAACCGTTACAACCAACTGAAAGAGACTAAATCTTCAAACACTATGCTTCTTTATAAGTTTCCAGACCGTAGATGTTACGAACTTTCTGGAATAACTTGAGCACCAAGTCAGATTGATTCATTATGAATTATTTAAATTAATCCCAGTGTGCTTAGGAAAAAATCAAAACAAAATATTTCCGAATATTTCTCTGTGTAGGCAAATTATTAGAATTTTATTAATCATCAAAATATATAGTCAAAAATTCTGCAGAAATTGAAGGCAGTTTATCTGAAGGTCACTTGTCGATTGGCGTTTGTTCCAATAGATTATATGATTAAGTTATCTATTAGTATTCATTTTGTAAGTGAATTCAATGCATATCACATACGTAAAGTTTATAAAAATATTAATTTGTCTCTGGAAGGTAAAAACTATAATGTCCATCTGATTTTATAATTATCTCGACGACCGCCTCAGTAACGCACACTACGTATTAGCCGCAGCATTTATGCAAGGGAAAATCTACCAATTACAACATGTATAAGTGACCTTCAAATGCTCAGCCTCTCCATTAGCAATTTGTGGCGTTATCCTCTGCATGCGTCAGATATCATTGGCTTCTGCGATATGAAGGCTTTAGGGGTACTAATCGTAATGGGAGTATTTTTCGTTAACTCACTCAACAGTAGTTGTTGTTTTCAAATCATCTTGTTTAATAGTGTCAAGATCAAGTGAATTTATCCCCACTGACGAGTGGAAAGAAATTTTACCTGGCCAGATAATTCCTCCTGGCCTACATGTACGTCAAAACTTGCAAACTGGACTTACCGAGGCGAAACTTATGGATGATAAATCAAATTATTCTTATGTGATAACAAGTAAGAACTGATACTAATGATGTTAACTGACAGACAATAATATTACCGGTATCGCCCTTTTAACGCAGTCCTCACAGAATCGTGCAGGTGACACTAGTGGTCATCACTCTGTGAAAAATAGACAGCGTTTTCGTTCCTATGAGGAAATTAAGAAGGATTTTCATAAAATGAATGTGGGTGTTAGGACAGATGCAGAGATTATTCACGAAATATGTTTGGAATTAAAGGATGGTAATGTCACAAACGAAAGACTGGAAGTACTTTTAGAGGATTTGTCTTACTATCTACACCAGGTATGTTAATAACTTTTAAAACTTATAAGTAGATTGATAATGCTAAGATTTTTGCAAACAATGGAAACTTCCCGCTAATACTAAGACTTCTCCTACATCCCGACCATAGAGTTAAGAAGAAGGCTTTACAGGCCGTTGGAGCAGCTGTCCAAGGGTTTGTTTGAGGAATATGGTTTTTCTTACTATTATTTTGCATATTCTTCATTGTGAACTTTGTTGCAGAAGATTCATTTGCATTCATCTAGGTAAAATATACCAACCTTCTACAGTAACGCAATCGTCAGTGTGCGGGATCTGTAGAACTTATATTACTTACTGTATTAACTATGCCTTGTATTGTTGCATACCATAGTTACCTACCGCAAAACATCATATAACCAGATTTTTACGAAGAAAACTGGAGGGAATATCAAAAGCTTATAGACTACTCCTTTCATTACCTCCAAACCATTCGCTTCTTTGCTTCACACTTAATTGTTTATCCATGTTTAAGAAAGTGTTATATACCATCAAAAATACTAAAATATCAGAGATGTCTCAATGGAATGCTAATGACAAAATATTCAGGTTGGACTATCTATTCTTTGATAAAGAGTAAATTGATCCAATAATTGGCTACATTCATCATTTAGTGGTTGTTCTTAATCCAATTACGAGTGGATGACAAACCCCCGTCTTTAATAAGCAAGGATAGGTGCCCATTGATGCAGACAGAAGTGAATTCAAAGATATGGAAGATTAGACAAGCTGACCAGTAAGATGTCTCACGAATTTCTGTAGGGCCCATAGGGTAGTATTGATGTTTTGACGTCATTCTGAACTTTGAAAGGTGGTTGGAATTATAACCCTAGGTCTGCACTTATGCAGTATAGGGGCTGATAGGGTGAATATAGTTCTTCATTCGAGGTAGGATGATGTCTAACGTCCTTAGAGCAACAGTAGCTTCTAGAATGGGAACCAACCACGGAACACTACACTAGACGTTGTGATCAAATACTGTGGCACAAGTAGATGTTCAGGAAGGAATTATCATAACGTGCACAGTTCTATGAGGCTGACGAGACATAAGAATATAGGGCATAGATTATTTCAGACAAGCCCTTAGTGGACATTATTGCTCAATTCCATGAACTTGCTTAGATCCATGGTTCAGAAAGCCTCCTGTAAAAAAGTCGACCTTATTAGCGGTAATCACCGATCTCCTATATCATAAGTCTGACACTTTTGAGACTCATTCGTTTCGGGCGTATTCCTTATGGAACATTGGCTGACTACATGTATGAAAGAGGTAAAAGAAACAAAGATGAAGAAGCAAATAAAAGTGAGCAATTAGGCAGAAGTAGTCCATACGACGTTTCATGCTTATCTCTACTTCTAATCAAGACGTTACCGAACAAAAGGCTATATATGTAATCAGTTGATGATCCTATAATAAGTATTCATAAATTGACAAGGTTCTAGCCCTCCTCGATAGCTTCATACCAAAAAAATATCAGATTCATTCCGCATTACAAGCGTGAATTTTTTACTGTATGATAGCTATGAAATGGAGACAATTGGTGATATGGCTCAAAAACGTTCTCCTTGTGAATTATAATACCCAATAAATTATATGGTTCTTCGATATTACTATTCTTTTTGTCTCATATCTCTGTTCACTGTTTGTATTTTGCCTTTTTTTACTGTCTTCTCTGGCTTTGTGTGCAGAGTATGTTGAAACCAGTCAGTCATGAAATGTATAAATATGTGTGATCCAAGTCAGAGTTATCACAGTTGATAAGTGTTAGGTCAAGTTAAACTTTAAGCACCACTAACTACCAATGCAGTTCGACTGCACTAATGAACTTGTAACGCTAAGTGGCAAATAATGCTGTCATCAATAAAATATGCTCATCGAAGTGTTATGCCATTAGGTGGGATATCTCGCAAGTTGCAGCTTAGGTTTGGGAACGAATAATTTACCTTTTAAGCCAAAGACAAGTTAGGGTTAGGTTAACTTAATTAAGGCAACATTAGAGTTGGTTCGAGTTAGATCACAGTTGGTTTATGGATATGTTCACGTTATAGTTAAGTGCAGGAAAGATTAGGGTTATTGTTAGGCTTAGAAGACCTAAAGAATTGCATGCATAGAATATGGTTAAATTGTGTTGGTATAAGAATAGAACTTGTGCACTGTACCAGAGTATAATTCCATTGTGGGTCATGCTTAAAGTTTAACTTTGCCAAGTGTTATTTACATACATTTCATACAGTTAAAATCCCAGATTGACCCCAGCTGACCATTTTCTGGACTGATCATAAAACAGTGCTAGAAATAGACCTAGAAGAGAATCCGTGGTAATTTCATCTTCCTCTCTCTTTGTTTGCTATTCCCATGTTTCATTTCTTCCTCTTAGCATATCTCTCCAATCTAATTGTTTCATTACTGAGTTATGCTCAACGCTTTTAACTGTATCATACATTCCAAGCTGGAACGTAATATCGCTTTGCTATTGTTAGGTTTCACTGTGATTTTAACTCGTAGACCACCTTATTAGTTTTAAATGTCTTCAACTTAAGTCAAGACCAGGATTTGTTAAGACATCTACGAATATACATATATATATGCACGACTGTACAGTTACGTTAAATTACCGAGATCATACTATCTAGTGGATAGAAATAAGCAATATTATCTTCTATAAACACCGGTAGGTAGGAAAGAACAAAAGTGTTTTGTTTATTTCTTGAGCGAAAACAAATATCAATTCTTTCTCAAATACTGGGTCTAAGATAAACGGAGACATATTTACGTATTCACTCTTCTCTTTCCTGTGTTATTATTGTCCTTTTACGTGGATGTTCTCTTTTATACCACTTATTTAAGTGTTCGTTGAGGCGTTTTGGCTTCTGCTTCTTCGCGTGTGGTTGAAACACTTGAAAAGCAGTAAATAGGATCGATCTAAATAGTTTTTTCTTTTGGCGGCAGAATTAATCAAAAAGGAATGTGTAGCTAGTCCATAATGCTTCTTTAAACCTTTTTATTGGTCTTATTAGGAACTCTGAGGTTAAAGCGATTGCACTTCGAGAAGGTATACTGGAACAACTTCATTACATTTTAAAGGCAAACTTGGATGAACAGAACTATACAAAATCTTCAGAAATATTGCTTGGCGGAGTACTGACCCTAGGCGCTTTGTTGCGCCATTTTCCTTTGTCCCAGAAACAGTTCTTTTTTACTGTACAGTTCCAACCATCTGGTTATGAGTTGCTCTCCCGAATTGCCAGTCTTGATGCCCCACATGATCAGGCCATTTCTCAAAAATTACGAGTTCGAGTTATTACACTCTTGACAGACCTGTACAATGAGCGGGTGAGTTCATTTCTTGAGGTTCTCATTTAAGATTTCTCTATAAAACTTCCTCGAAAAATGATTATTTACCTCAGAATATATGACCACCTCATATGGACGTAACATGTCAGTTTGAGGCTTTGTAATTCTCCCCATGCATCTGGTTGTTATGATAGCTCGATTTCAAGAAAAGCAGCAAAGTTATCGCTAATGAAAGCCCTTACTTTGATTTTGACGTAAGGCACTCTAGTTTGATGTTTTAGAGTTCGTTGGTAACGTAATTTTGATATTTACCCTTTCAATTGTCTACCACTGTCAGTTCAGTTGTAAAGTGAGTCTCTCAATATACAAATGCTTAAACAGTTGTAAACGTGGGGAGTGAGAAGGGAAATAAGCATTGTAGATGCAAACAAATTCGCCACATAAAATAATAAAACAGTATAAAGAAAATAATGAAGGAACCAGCATATCAGATTATAGCAACAACCCTGTATGCCTTTGCGTCATCAGTAGCTGATTTTATTGTGATATGATATAGCACAACTCACTCGGCCGAAATGGTTACTCAGTCATTTATGGATTGTATCTTTGATTGTAGTCGGTTGATAGGTGGAGTAGCAACAGCCAGTCTTTCTCAGCATACACAGTAGTCAGTCAGTCACGAAATCAAGTAACTGTTTGAGATACGATTCATTTTGTTAGTTGTGCATACGTTGTAATCACCTTCAATGGGCTTGTGATGGACATTGTAATGCGTCACCCCCGCTCGCCCCCCTCAAACAAGAACTGTAACAAGACCTGCATAAAAAGCACAGAAAACAATAAGCATATTCTCTCTCGTTTTCCCAGTTAAACCCATACGTCTGATTTATTGAGATAAACTCCGGTGTATTATTGGCGACATCGCGTACAACCTGTATCCACTGCAAAGTGAATAGGTCTATTTGCACGTAAATACTTGATAAAATTAACTATTTTCTTATTTCGATCTTAGTTTCACCTTCATTTTTATTTTCAGCTGACTGCTCAAAGCGTTTCTAAAGAAAATCCCACAAAAGAAAATGTAGACGCTTGGAATATTTATGCTGGGTGAGTTAAAAAAATATTCTTCATCGAATTACTTCCCTTGATAAATTTGGACAAAAGTGTGTTGTTATCGCTTCGTTCATAAAAATACTCACTGACACCATAAAAAATAACATATTCTGACAGTTGACCGACTGATTTGTCTATGTGAGACTTAATGCAAAAGCTCAGCAGTTCAAATGCACAGATTAAATTCAATTTACAACCAAGGGTTTATATCCTGTAAAAACGCGTCTAATATAAGGAAACTTTTTAAAGAAATTACTGGTGGTAAGCAGATGAACAGTATTCCTTATTCCTTTTATGTTTGCACACTAAACAAGTCTTTCACACATTCTCCCACAAATTCCAAACTTTCTAGTGTTACAAGTGGTAATGAAACCTGCTTCCCTGGTTTCAATACAAACGATGTTCTAAAATGTCTCCAGTCTCTGAACCCTTCTTATAGCCTAGGTCCAGATGATTTGCCTAGTGTTATTCTCAAAATGTGTGCAAATATCCTGTGTTTTCCTCTCATTGACATATTTAATGAGTGTTTTTTCCAGAAATGCCGTGCCAGCCGTTTGAAAGGACATTAAAATTGTACCTATACCTAAGTCATCTACTGGAACATGTTTTGAATTTAGACCTATTGCTTTAACCTCTCCTTTTCTAAAAACTATGGAAAAGTTAATCTTACTTAATCTTGAACCTTCACTTAAAGCCTTTAACGATGCCAAACAATTCGCTAAAAACATAGTAGAAGTACTTTAGATGAAGCTGCAGTCTTGCGTCATAAAATTGTCTCCAGTTTAGACAAGGGGGCTAAATTTGTTCGCTGCACCTTCCTAGATTTCACATATCATTTCGACTTAGTACCTAGAGACATTTTGTGAAGCAAGCTTGCTGAAACTCAAACCGACTGTTGGGTTGTCAAATGACTGCATTCTTATTTCTCAGGAAGAAAGCAGTACGCTGTATGTTAGGGAAGTCGTCCACTTCATTGGTTACTGAAGCTGGTGTCCCTCAAGGCGCTGTCCTTTCTCCTTTTCTGTTTTCTTTCTTCTTGCATTACTTGTCTCACTCTGATGAAATGAACTTTGTTAAGTATGCGGACAATCTAACTATTTCAGTGTCTGTTAACTCCCAGCTAGACTGTACTAAGATGAGCTGCTTTCTATCAGGAGTCAGCAAATGGTCTTTGTCTAGTGGCCTTAAACTGAGTTCTTCCAAATGTCAGACTTAATTTCAGTTTCCGATGTAAAAGAAGGTTAAATGAAGGTGTTAATTCCTATGACCGTAGCAAAATTGATGGTAGTGATATAGAAATCAAGTCTGAAGTTAAGTATCTCGGATTAATTCTTTCTTCTAGCCTATCCAGGTCTTCCCATGTCTTAGCTATTTCTAAAAGAATATTTCGTCTGACTTTTTAGATTAAGAGGTTAAGGCATTCAGGCATAACTCAACCCCTCCTTTTACAGTTTGTCAACTCTTGCATACTACCTAATCTTCAGCTTTATTTTTCCTGGGTTGCTTAAAAAAGACTATGTCATAGTTCATAGGACTCTGAAGACTGTGAATAGGGCGACTGGTATCCCATTGGGCCATATCTTTGACACTATCATTGATAGGCACTTGATTTCATGCAACGAATTTGCTAAAGAGATTTTGTCAGACTTTAAGCATCCACTTTACCCGCAGCTCCAACCTTGTATATCCTACACTTTTAGTAGCTGTTTCACATGTATAAAGTACATACGTATTTTGATGCATAAGTAGACATCGCACTTCCATCAAATATATGTTGGTAGATTCCAAAAGTTAAGCCATTTAGGCAGGTGAAGGCTTCCTGGTTGGGGTCCTCGGGATGATAAAAACCAGTGGCTGGAGACAATCGATGAAATGGCTCAAAATCGTTCTCGAAGATGGCACAGATGCATTCACTTTTATGATTTATCATATCCAGTAAAATTCTGTTGTTCTTCCATATTAGGATTCATTTTCCCTCACATTTCTGTTTATTATCTCTTTACTCTCTTCTCTGGCTTTGTGTGCTACATGGAGTGTGGCAAATTGAACTGCTGCATATTTGTGCAGTCCTATGTTGAAACCAGTCAGACTCCAGATTTGGAGATGTGGCTTATTAGCTTAATGTTATAACGGAGTGTTACTGATTTGTGGTTGTCTTCTAACTCGACTAGAATGCGCCTCCAGACATGACACTATTGAGAAATGATCTCTTGGAAACATTCTTATCAATGAGATAAACACAAAAGTTAAATTCAACTGCTGCAACGTTTCTATCATCCAAAATATAGGCTATGTATCGTCGTCATAGAAATTTAAATCACAAATTAAAATATTTATCTGATTGATTGCTTAACCTTGAAGATCCCCCGAAAATCAGTCAACAAACACCTGTCCAATGAGGTTACACCGTAATACTTATTATCTCCTTACACGTGAAAATGCAACATCACTTCTAAAGGAAATTCACACCTCCAGTCTATGTGATAGTTGATGACTTTGAATCACAATGTAAAGGTTGGTGGGCACTGGATGAAGAGAAGGAAGGCGAAATGTAACACGCCCACACAATATGTATAAAGCAGTGAACTTGTACTGATTAACGTGGTAACGAAATTCCCTTGTGATGTAGTGTTACTAATAAACAGCCTTAAATAAACAATCAGCTGATGTTGAGTGTAAAAATTGCAGTTGTGTAATGTTTGAAGGCTGACAAAAGCTAGCTGTTCAAATCTCTTACGTCAACAGTCGTATGACATTCCGTCAGAGGTTATACGAATTTCAGGGAAATTTCGCACTGATGAATTAATAAAGAAGATAGTGGACATGCTCTTTTTCCCATTACAAATGATATCCAGTATTTTTGAAGATTCCAATCCTCATAGTGCTTAGCACGTTACGAAGTGATAAATGATCAGTTGCAAATAAAAACTAAGATTAGTGTGAAATTGCACAAGTGTAGAATCATCTGTATGATGCGTATGTCATGTTTCTAAAACTTCTATTGTTTAAGCGCTTATAAAATTTCGCTCTTGATAGTATAACTGTATATATCACCACGACAGGTTATTTAATATTGGTCACACTGTTCCTGGAGTATTATTGGTAGTATTTTTCATCTCTACACTGAGAATTTTTTAGTTCATGATATACAGTAACTTAAGACAACTATTTTTTTTCTCGTTTTGTGTGACTGTTGACAGCATTCCATTTGAGGAAGGGTTCGTATCTTCGGGATTTTGCGGGAGATTACGCTTCTCACTACAAAGAGATATCCAAGGAAGCACAATGATGGGAGGGTTAAGCACTTCGGTGAATCATGATTTGCGTGAGAAAGTTGTCACAGCGTGCCTGAAATTTGTCAACCTATGCGACTGGGCTTCACTTGGTTCCACGGAAAAACATCATATTCTCACACAACTTGACTTATTAATCGACGAGTACGAACTTCGTTCGAAAGATGAAGTCAACGAAAACGATTTCTATTTTACTGATATGCTACAAAAATGTCAAAAGTTAAAAAGCACGTTGCAGTATGAGAGCGATTTTCAAAAAACTGATCTTTAAAATTATGACGATTTGTTATTCTACCTCTGTATTTAGAAGAAGAACATTTGTAAATCTTGTAAACATTTACTTTAATAGTTCATTTTTATCAGATGTTATTATCACTAAAAAGAATTTGGTCTATTTAACGTCTCTACGTTTGAGAGTGTCACATAGGAAAAATGCTGAATATCAAATTCGCTAAGTGCACTTTTCATTTCATCCGGTTGGTTATTCACTGAAAATGGCGTACGAATTTTGTAAACAGCCGCGCCGTTCAACAAAACATCTATACGGATTGCATACTGATTGAACACAGCGAAGTAGTTAGGCTTTCAAACATGGGTAGGCATCTAGTAATTACATAAAAGTAGTAGAAGAAATATTCATGTGATATTCACAACCAATAGGTGTTGCCTTGACGTGGTATTCGGGCTTGCATATTTCAACTATCCAACAAGCTACACTGGCTGGAACTAATGTTCCTTCAGGTCCTACCATGCCAGGGATATTGTTAGTATAGTTACCGGCACAGTGTAAGACTTTTTTAAACTATCGCGGGGATCTGTGAGCAAAGTCGTACTACTGCGGAACAGGGATGTAACAGCAGTAAGGTGTTTCCTGCAGATGGCCAGTATGCTAGACATGCTATCTTTCCACTCTGAAGAGAGTGAGTTGGAAAAGGTTGACGCAAGAAGACTGATTCTGGCGAGCTCTGAGGATGAGTAGCGAAAGCTTCTCAAAAGCAAACTGACAAAAAGGCTTTGCGACAACCGTGAACATTGGTGGGCGATAAGAGCGAAAGAGATGGAGAAGACATCGGCACTAGTTAGCACCAGACAACTGTTTAGACTTATCAGGGAAACAGGTGGTAAAAGGCAAACAATAAGTGAAATAATCTCTGAGAAAAATGGCACCATAATTAACTCCCAGAACAGACGACTAGGACGTTAGAAAGAACACTTTGAGCAGCAATTCAGTAGGCCTACAGCCACGCCCAACTTACCGAACATCCAACACCTCCCTAAATGAGATATAGACACAGGTCCTTCGTCCCTAACTAAGGTTACTAAAGCTGTCACTAGTCTGAGACGAGGTAAAGCAGCGGGACCTGATGGAATGACTCCAGAGGTGGATAGTGGGGAAAGCTTATTGTCTGCTTTAACTAAGGTGTTAGAGAGTGTCTGGGAATCAGGAAGTCCCGTTGGGTTGGTGTAAGTCATTGACTATCCCTACATACAAGAAGGGAGACTAGTCTTCCTGTGATAATCACAGGAGCTTTAGTTTGACTAATGCAGTATCTAAAGTTCTAGCCTCAGCAATCATGAGTAGACTAAGCGTTGCTCGAGAGGCACTGATACGAGAGAACCAGGCAGGTTTTACACCAGGAAGAGGCCGTTTTGGTCATAACTTCACTCTTCGACAGATTCTGGAACATAGACATGCTTACCGGCGTCCAACATTTGTCGTGTTTGGTTACAGGATATCATTATGAGATGACATTGGTTAGAGAACCATTGGAAAACCTGGGAGTACTGGACCGCTGTTTCGTCCCAGTTTGGGACTCTTCAGGTTTTCCAATGGTTCTCTAACCCATGTCAGATCATTATGAAATCCTGTAACCAACCAATCAAATCCCTACAAACCAGTATTTGAATTGTCATGTTTCTTGACCTGGAAGCGGCATTCGATTCCGTCGACTGAGAGGTACTATGACGATGTTTATCTGTAGAGGGAATGCCAAGAAAATACATTCCACTGATTAAGGCACTCTACTCGAACTCATGTAGCCAGGTAAGAGCTTACGGTGAGTTGTCATCTGGAGTGGTGTCCGACAGGGATGCCCACTATCCCCATTTCTATTCAATTTCGCCATAGATGTACTAATGTACTTAACCCTAAGTGACTTCAGCGACTCAGGGATTGACTTTTTACCATCAGGGAGTAATCTCGTTGACTTAGAATATACAGGTGACATAGTCCCTCTAGGTGAGGACGCTGACAAAGTGCAGAGTCTTCTGCACACCTTAAGCAGCAATCTTTGAATGTTTGGCATGCGATTCTCTCCCATCAGTTGTAAGATGATGCTAAAATACTGAACTACATCGACTCCCAGCTTAATGACAGAGTGAAGTGGTTGGTGGAGAGTGTTACTTACTTCACTAATATGGGAAGTTGCATCAGTCCCAACAGGTTAATTGGTGACTAAATATTAGAAAGAATACAGAAGACTGGTTTGGCATTTACCAACCTACGTCATCTCTGGTGTAGATGTGGTGTCCGGCTGTCGACCGAAAGATGTGTATACTTTTCAGCAATTCGCTCCGTCCTCCTTTATACCTGTGCGTTGAAGTTTTAGGTATAAAGGAGATGAAACAGTATGGAATAACATGGATGCAAGTGAAAAGTACAGCACAAGACAGAAGCAAGTGGAGGTGTGCAGTTGAAGCCCTATGTTCCACTAGGAACCCAAGGGAACAATAATAATAATAATAATCCTTTATACCTGTGAGACATGGCCACTGGAAGTGGAAGACATGAGAAAGCCAGTTATCTTTGATCACAGGTGCCTGCATTTTATCTCCTGTGTTAGGTTGTATAATAGGGTAATATTGAGTTAAGGCATCGGTCGAGTGCTAGGTATGAAGCGAAAATCAATCGAAGAGGTTGTGAAGCTACACTGATTGAGATGGTTAGAACATGTGTTACGCATGCCTAACCATCGCCTTCCCCGATGGGCGATGTTAGCTTACATAAGATCAGGTTGGGCAAGAGCTAGTGATGGTCAAACCAAAACATAGCATCAGTCAATGAAATCCATAATAGTTAGTTCGAGCCAGCCACATAAGGAGGTGTAGACTTCCTGAGTGTGATGCTTGGGGTGGTAAGAACCAATGGCTAGAGACAATTGGTGATAGTGGCTCAAAATCGTTCTTGATGATGGCACAGATGCATTCACTCTTTGAGATTTTTCATACCCAATAAAACTATTGTTCTTCCATATTACTGATAATTGTCGACTTCTATAAAAAATGACTCACAATGATTGGATCTTTTGATCACATGGCAGCGCCGTTAAACTATTTGGAGAATTCTTCGATGGTTATTTTAATTCTTCAATGAACAAATATGATAAATGAAAATAATACGGTCCGTTTGTCTTCAACTAGAATTTTTACTTGAGTATTTTGAAACTACGTAATGATACAGAAAAAGAATTGCATTAAGCAAAATTGATTTCATAAAAGTCATAAATTTATTACTCTTTACTTAGTTCTTCGCCTTCTTTCACTCATTTGCATCATAATGAAATGTGGATTAGAAAACAAGCTAAATCACGTTATCTAGTGCTACCACCAGCCAGTGTTATTGGCGAGTATTTGTCCCAGCACCCAACTTGGTTGACCCTGCTGGTCACGATTTCCCACTAGAACTCCAGACTAATGCATCCCGTAGTCATTCACTAGTGAGCACCATATTAATGTTCAAGTGTTGGTCCCGAACAAGGACGAAATAGGTGTTCAATATTCCGTGCTTTTCAACAGTCCTGTCAATGCAGTTACTTCGTGGTCAATCTAGAAATTAATCAGATCACTGGCAAACCTGTGATTTGCCAATGTGATGCTTCTCAGTGCACAACAGATGCAGTCCCAAAGATGGTAAGACCAAGTTTGTCACAGTTTTAAATTATCCCACTCATCTACAATGTGGGAGTTTATACTTTCAGCAACTTAGTGTGGTGACTGATGATAGTGCTTCCATATATGATCAAGCTGTTTTACTATCCTAGTAGTTTAGAAAGATTAAAGTCCCACCATAGGAACTACATGACCCACCTAACAGAAGATTACATTGTTATTTGAAGAAAAGGCACCCAGTCAAATTAGTGAAACATGAATACTAATACATTCGCTGCGTAAAAGGGCATTAATTGCAGCATCAGAATTCACTTTATCTGACAGTTGTGAGGATTTTGTTTAGCGGGAGAGTGTTTAAATTCATTCATACTGTAAATATAGTAATAATTATAATGTCTTCGAATGTCACTGCAGATGATATTGAAAGCTTGGTAATTACCTAACCGATTGTACGCTGACCCAGAACTGATAAATTTCAGAACACACAATAGTGTTGGAATCATGTATTGCCAAAATAAGTGAGAAAAAAGGTGACCGACATTACAAAAATACATGACATGTATGCTGATCTAGTAAAAAGGCTGGAATAGTGGGTGTTAACAAAAAGCCGGATTCTGATTGGTTAGTTGACGCCCATAATGTGACAGCATCTGATTTGCTTTCATTTGACTAACAAACAGATTGCGTACAAATCAACTAGTTCAACGTGTTCACCACTTAATCCATTTAAAAGTTGCACTAACTTTATCTGACTGATGGCTGACGGATTGTTAGCATCGATGAAAATCTGACTTCGCACTTACATAGTTCAAAAACTTAATCAAGATCCTTTTAATAATCGTCTTTAGAGAAGTGCAACCAATTTCCAAGCACCAACCTCTTAGAGACCAACGGCAGGCAAAAGAAATCTAGCACACACTAAAGGTGATCAAAATTTAGATAAGAGAAATATGGAGAAAAGACGTTTTGTATGCAGAATCAGCATTGTCATCTGATGTCATGACTGTCTTAGTCTACCTTTGAGCAGCAGAGACACTACCCCTGGAAGCAAAACGGTGCTGGTTATGCTAAAAGCTTGTACTGCCTAGAAATAGGTTGTCACCTACGTAGAGTTGTAGAAGACGGTCGTCGTTATCTGATGTGTGACTACCTACTCCTTATTAGCCACTTAACCGACATTCATCTCAACATAAACGTCGAACTCATACATTCCATTCCCACCTAACACTACGATATTTATCGTCGATACTTGGTTAGTCGTAGGTCTCATCTCACTTGCATCAAGACTGCAATCTGTCGATGCGTTTTCAGACTTAACGATTTGACATCGTTTCTCTCTCCAGTCACTTTTCACTTGAATAAACTTAGCAGCCTGGTAGCATATAGGTGACTGTAAATGGGCAAGTGATCTAGGCAAGTGGTGAAGTCTCAACCCTAACACTTGATGTGAAATCGATGCTACCGGTTGCCAGATAATCGCACATTGTACGTACTTCGTGAACTGATGCATGAAGTTGTTGAAAGTACTTTAGGGGCTGCGGGTATCGACGTTCGCGAGTTGTACGGATTATACTAACGCAAGATCTTATACCAACAACCACTATAGTGTTCGTTCTTCGAGTACCAAATGGTAAAGCAAAAGACCAGATTTTGTCGTCCAAAGTACGTATTATATTTCGGGACAAAATCGCGGGTAGAGGTGAATGCTTAGCTAGCTAGTAATCGTGCACGCACGTGACACGACGAAGCACCAAATGGCGGGGATGCTTGACCGTAAGCCTTCAGCTAAACAAGTCGACTTAAACAGTGATGGTCAGCATCCAATGTTGAGTGATGATTGCTGTGGTTAATAATTTTGGGGAATTATTTACCGCTACAGTACTGCACTAAGATTGTGTATGCACGTCCCTTGCATGTAATCACAAACAAACATAGCACGTGAAGTTTAAGAAATGTAAATCATTTCGGTATGATTTATATTCTGTAAGTATGCAGACATCCAGATGAATTGCACATACACTATGTTGAGACAGTCTTTGAGGGTTTCTGAGGTTGAGCTAGATTGGCTTTATAACACGATAGGTAGCACAAAGGAAGTCCAGTCTTCGGAAATTCTTAACGCATAACACAACCACAACCTATATGACATATGCGTATCTTCGGTGTTTCATTAGTATTTTTCGTATACTTGTTAAAGTTTTCGTGCAAATAGTCGTGTATTGGAGATAAACAAATAAGAGTTTGCTCGGATAGAAGAGAGGATGAAATGTAACGTATGTAGCTTGGATTAAATGGATGCAAATGGGACCCACCGTCTTATTCTGAAATTCAGTCCGATTTTTCTTCACTCACTGGTGCAATCTCTTCACTACTATTTGTTTCTGCAGACTTTACACACACTTCGCTATCCAATTAAAGCAAAGCAAGCACATTATCGTAATGATCCTCCACTGAGGGTGAGTCAATCGTATAAAGTCTTGTACCTCAGCCTTGACCACGTCCGCTTACTAAGTTGCAGCTAATCAATAGTTAGAAATATTGTACAGTTGCAGATACTCATTTTAAATGTTGCACGTTTAACCTCTGACAAGCACAGTTTGATTACTGAAACAGACGAAAACCATAAAAGTGGTTTGACGGGTAGCATATCCTATTCAATTCCTTATTTACTTTCTGTGTCTGCCATGTATTATACTACATCGTTACCTTGACCTCAACTACTAAGATATGATTAGCCAAATGCGGTCATTTATGCTCGAAGAAAATGAAACACAGTATGTGTATGAAGGTTGAGCTGCAATGTTATCTCCATTGCTACTGTCGGCTAATTTACTCAAATGATACTTAAGCAAATGAGTTTTAATATACTGCAAGCTTTTAAGAAGTAAATATTGTAGTGATTAAAATGAAACTGTAATGGAAGACTAACAAGAGAGGAAGATCTACAACTTACCTTTAACAAACTTACAGCCAGTTGGCATTTTTCCGTTTTTACCTTAAGTTTTGCTGACTCTTTAGGTTAGTCTATGCTCTTTTGGAGAGCATTAGTTTTTCCAGTGTTAAATCAGTAGGTAACTTCGGTGAATTCAAGTATTCCGAGCTACCTGGTTTAGAATGTGAATCAGATTGATTCAAAGTTTTGGTAATAGCTAGGTCAGTGTATTTTTGTAGCTGTAAGATTATTTGTCACGCAGTCAGCGGCTTGGGATATTTGAATGAATACATGTCCCCTTCTTCGGAATTATCTTCATTACTGAAGTCGGATTTCATATTTTCAATAACAGTGAACTCATCTTCATCAGTTTCTGTTGTGATTATTCGTCTTTTACGTGCACTTAGTCTTGGTGAATGATCATTTGGAGAAGGGCTTTTCTGAACAACTTGTAGGTGGAAGTAGGGAAAAAACGCTGCGAAGCCATCGCTCTGGAAGAAACCATGGAGATATTTGGGACTTAGAAAGGAGTCGGACTTTATATTGAAGTCCGTACTGAAGACATTTTCTAGAAACACAATGAAAGCTTTGCAATTAAACCATACAGCTCATACAATACAACTACAGCAAACCGGCCTACAGTTATAAGATATCAATTTAAAAATAGATAAAAAATTATTTTATAGTGCCTGAATGAGAGAGTCAGATGGCACTAGATTTAATTGTTAAGTAGTACTGAAAACAAGACAATTTAACGGCCAAAGTCAATGAAAAGAAGTATCAAGGGAAAGTTTTCAATATAAAGTGGAACAACGCTATCACTTACTCCAGTAATTACATCTTAAGGAGTGCTTCCATTAGAAGTAACAAGCGGTAGCATGATGTACTTCACTGATAAGAATCTGTAAGCATCATGCATGAAGCTCGTAAAAGAGCCCCACTGTCTAACTCCAGTCATTGTATTGTACAGGTCTTGCACAAAATTTATGGAAAGCTACATAAGAGAACCTTCTGACACCTGTCCAAGAAAATTGTACATAGATGTTACTCTAAGGAGAATGTTCAGAATCTTAGGAGCATACTCACGGAAACGAGGTGGGACTTCTTTAATGAAGACTCTCTTGATGACACTATCTCTCATATTACATGTTATCTCAAATTTTGTCTTAACACCTGTTGTCCCCAAGAACCACTTTTCATCGGATTTGACAGTTTCTCCTTCCATCAACTTAAAGGGCTTCGCGGGGAAAAGCAGAATTTATATAAAATGAAGGATAACGTTGGTTTGAAAAGAATAAACATCTTAGTGAAGTCTGAAATATACAGATTGAATTCAATTTACAACCAAGGGTTTATATCCTGTAAAAACGCGTCTAATATAAGGAAACTTTTTAAAGAAATTACTGGTGGTAAGCAGATGAACAGTATTCCTTATTCCTTTTATGTTTGCACACTAAACAAGTCTTTCACACATTCTCCCACAAATTCCAAACTTTCTAGTGTTACAAGTGGTAATGAAACCTGCTTCCCTGGTTTCAATACAAACGATGTTCTAAAAAGTGTTTTTTCCAGAAATGCCGTGCCAGCCGTTTGAAAGGACATTAAAATTGTACCTATACCTAAGTCATCTACTGGAACATGTTTTGAATTTAGACCTATTGCTTTAACCTCTCCTTTTCTAAAAACTATGGAAAAGTTAATCTTACTTAATCTTGAACCTTCACTTAAAGCCTTTAACGATGCCAAACAATTCGCTAAAAACATAGTAGAAGTACTTTAGATGCAGCTGCAGTCTTGCGTCATAAAATTGTCTCCAGTTTAGACAAGGGGGCTAAATCCTAGATTTCACATATCATTTCGACTTAGTACCTAGGGACATTTTGTTTAGCAAGCTTGCTGAAACTCAAACCGACTGTTGGGTTGTCAAATGACTGCATTCTTATTTCTCAGGAAGAAAGCAGTACGCTGTATGTTAGGGAAGTCGTCCACTTCATTGGTTACTGAAGCTGGTGTCCCTCAAGGCGCTGTCCATTCTCCTTTTCTGTTTTCTTTCTTCTTGCAAATGGATAGGATTGTGAGCTTAGTCCAGTAGGTTTTGGATAAATTTATTGTGGTGTATGTGAAAGTGTGTGGGCGGGCAGACTGGCCTTATATGCTGCTGTAGATATCAAAGTGACCATAGGGAATTAGTAACACACTCACAGTACAATCTGAACAACCATTTTGATCGCTGACCTCTCAAAATGAATTGATGTAGGGTGAGGGAACCACTTTGCTTGGCGAAATAAACACTACCACCTAGGAAATTAGTGCATACTCTCCGTGTGAAGATATGTCCCACTTTCTCAAAAGGTGTTTTTTCTAGCATATGTAGCAATCTGATTGGTTGTTGCAGCTGTACCTTATTCAGGCGTGATATCTATCTTTTATCATAATCGTGTCCATCCTCATTTCATGAATACCGTGAATATGTGAACGTAAGAATATACACAAATCCACATAGTTACTAGAAGGCCCAGTTGATAAAGCTTTGATGTTTGAGACGGTATTTCGTGGATGTAAGTCTCCGTGTGAATACCAGAACTCAATTAGGTGAAAGTTAATCCACCTGACCATTTCCAAATATGATGAGGCACGTCTTCTATGTTCTATCGCTATCCATTGTTATTTATAAATTCAATTGCGATTACGACATGCCAATACCTACCTCTTGTACTTCACTTCACATACACGCACGCCCACACAACTGGAAAAAGTTAAGACCATGATAGATTCTCCAAAGACATGGAAATTAAGGAGTGAGAAATAAATTTGTGAAATTTATCTATCCGAAAGGATGGTATGCGATACACTGTCTGCTGTATATGTTACCCAGAGTCATGCATAACATAATATGGCTCCAATTGATTGGATGGGAAAGTTGAAGAGTGTTCGTCGTCATCGTAGTATAAGTATTAATAGTGGTGGTAGTAGAATTAGGAGTAGTCGTAGTAGGAGTAGATTTGGTGGCTGCAGTAGTAATATGTTTATTAGTAGTATTATGATTTGCTTGTTTGTAGTAGTAGTAGTAGTAGTATTAGAAGTTGATTTATTATTTGAAGGATTAGTGTTTGCAGTATTATTATTTAGAATATTAATTGTAGTTGTGGTGGTCAAATTAGTAGTCTTACCAATCAGAGTATCAGTTTTAATATCAATAGTGTAAAGGAGTATTAACAGTAGAAGTAGTAGTGTTTGGTAGTATTAGTTGTAGTCGTCGTTGAAGTAATATTACCGTTTATTGATATAAGCAGTATTAGAGGTGGCACTATTCATGCCAGTAAAATCAGTAGTGATATACATATATATATATATATATATATATATATATATATATATATATATGTATATATATGCCAGTATTGCCAGAGAGAAGCTAGCACAGCGGTTGGGACGCTTGCCGACCATGGATATGGTCCGGGGTTCAATCCTCAGCCGATGCCAGAAATAAATCTGGTGAAGAGGAAAGGTTGGGCATGAGGCTAGCAAGCGATCCTGTGAAAATAGTAAGCACTGCTGTAGAAAACTCAAGCCTCTAGCTTGAAGCCCTATGCATTACTGGGAACGTGAAGCAATAAAACAAAAATTGCAATGAAAATCGAAGAAATATTAGGGATGTTTTCAAGACTTCCGATGATACAATGAGTTGAGAACGGGGAAGCTGAATGGCAGGATGTTTATGTAGAGGAAACACACGTCTGTAGAGAGCATTCTCCTTTCAACACACTGCAATCTTTCACTGATTCGGTGAAATCGAACGTATGTTTAAGAAATGTTGGGTGGATGCTGAGTAGTTTTCACTCAGGAAACCCTTGCTTGTCAAATATTTACCTGATCGGTTAAATTGTGATGACACAAAGTCTATCTCGGATACGAAAGAAATGACTATGCAAGTCAAACAAATGTGAGGGCATTTGTCTGTATTGATAATTTAGGGAGTTGTATGACGAATACACCGGTATGTATGAGAACAATAAATAGTGCTGGAAATTTCACCCAGCTATAAACACTGCATCACTTTGCATCAAATCACACACAATTATGTAATGAGTAACCTTATGCCATCACTGTGGCAGAATTCTAATCTGGCATTTATTTCCTGCTTCACACTGATCGAAAATTTACTTGTTGAAAACACCAGAAGATAATATATTTTGTCTCAATGTTTAGTTGTAAGCCTCAACCGAATTCTACAATGACTGATCGGAACTGGTGATTTGATGGGTGCGTTTTAGCAAACGATGATCGGCACTATCTAACACTGATCGATAAACGACACTTCAGTAAACAGAACTAGTGGCAAATATTTCCCTACATCTTCTAGCCTAGAACTTCATCGTCGTCATTACAAATTCTGTGCTGACCTACAATGTCTCGGTTGACTGGCTGTCAAGTTGTTAGCTGCTCAGCCACTCACGCTATCCGGAACACCATAATGTTATGTCCGATGATTCGATCACAAATTCTAAGTCGCTGAGCACACACAATGTGAAGTTATAACTGATCATGCAATATATTCCGTACTACGCACGATCCAAATGTTGTTTGGACTCGGCTTACTAAATTAGCTGCACTCCACTCCAGGTCAATATAATATATTTAACTTGGAGGATAGTAAACATCAACCGTTGTATCTTCATATCAGTTTAGCTTGTCAACACACACTGGAAGTTGCAGTTTATTCGAAGTACTGTTCGACGAAAGATGAAACACGATCGTTATCCTATAAGTACTGATGATTTCTACTAAGTCACCAGTGGAATATATCACCATTTTCACAAGACCTAGAGAAGTCTGATTCCACCTTGAGGTGTTCCCAGATGTTCTTGGTGGATTTTCTGTGCTGAATGAGTTGTTAAAGTACACTCTTAGTGTTTGCTAACTGAAGCTACTACACACTTCAATGTTCACATGGCATGTTTCCATAGAAGCCGTGAGACTTTCTCCAAATGCTTTGTCTCGAATTAGAGTAAATGTTAGACTACTGCACGGATATATGCTCCAAGCATTTGTTAATAATGCGTGCACGACTGAAAAATGTTTGTAAGTTTCTTATTAGGCAGGGTTCATTTGCCACCTAGTTTTGGT